>VOPJ01000064.1:57981-186892 GCA_014673585.1 Semibalanus balanoides
TTATGTTATGTTATGTTCGCTAGGTACAGCATAAATGTACTTTGCCACCTTAGATAGATCTGGCTTATGAATATTCGTCTGACACGGCGGAATGGTAAGTCAGAGATCAGCGTGCAAGATTAGCAGAGATGAATCGCATACATCCGCTGAACATGGGCCGTTTTATCTTGATTGCTTCCATAACTCACAACAATCGGCCCTATGATGCCATATATCACATCTAACAGGGCGATCAAATGGCGTCCCCAGCTATATACTGACGAGTGACGGCTGGAATGGAGCAACTCTGAATGAAGAAATAACAGTATTAACGGGCATTCGTGCTATTTCTAAGTATATTAGCTTTGTAATGGTACAATTTGTCGTGTTTATATTGTTAAGGTTTCTGTTGTCACCATGCCCTTTTTTGTCATTTATTTTCAACACTGAGATATGTTTATGTCACTTAAGTTACGCAGCACTAAGAGAATATAACATACATTTAATTGGCATTAATCCTATTCCCTGCGAGGGCAGATTCCGTACCCCGTCCCCGCGGTGGTTTTTCGCTTGCCACTCCCAAACATTTGAGCCTAGCGTCCTGAAATTTTCCAACTTTTTCATAAATGATTCACACGTGTTGTGCCAACATTTTAACAGAATAGACCCAGCAGAGGCGGTGCCAGGGCCCGTTTTTTAGTGAGTGTTGCGAATGCGGTTGTGTGACGCATGCTTCCTTTATAGTTCGCAGTGTAATAAATGCGTGAGAAACGTTTTCACTGAAATAAACATCATAAGTACTGAGACTTCACATTTTTAGCGGAGATGCACTCAGGTACAAACAATGGGAGACGGTAACCTTTCTCAAATTAGCTTCACCATCAAATTAGCAAGTTGATAAAGCGTAATGTGCATGGTGCCTCCCTACACTCTTAACCTGGATCCACATATGCGCAAAATATTACATTTAACAAATACAAGCAAATAATGCCACATGTTACGTTCATATCGTCCAAACAATCACGAACAACACATATTTGTTATCAGAAATTCCCCTTTTAATACCCTGGATACGTCTATGATTTTTAATGTTTGTAAATTTATTTTGATGTATTGAAGACCAGTGCACTTCAAGCTCAAAATGTTTGTTGCATGAAAATCGGTAAAACCACATGACTGCAATGATCTTAAAAAAACACTCAACATTTTCGTATTCTTTGCCCCTAAACCCAAATTTTTAACCAAAAGGATTTTTTATCCTTTAAGTCACGAAAATAGAATGATGTTATCCCAACGAAATTGCTCGAGCAGTTTTCGAGATCTCTCGGGGCAAAATCTCTCCCCGCAGGTTAACGTAGTTCTAGGGGAATAGGGTTAACGGGCATCTATCAGCTACCAATCCAATTATATACTGATATTAGTTATTGGTGCATGGTTCACTCGTCCCAGTACTACATTATTTGTTTACAAATTGTGCCCGAACATTTTGGGTGGACGGATTCACGAGTTCAGGATCAGCGCTAAGCAGAGCTTGTTAGCATTGCGCAGGCCCTGTTCTCTACCGTCTGATTGGGCAATGGTCCGATAATACCTAATTAGCAGGTAACCTAATTCACCTTTTTAATGTATTTGACGCAAAGAAAAAGCAAAAAACAACGTGGTTTTAAGTGTCACTTAACCATAAGTACCTCGACATTGTAAGCATTTAAAATAATAAGGTATTTCACCTTTTACGTAATTTATAATTCTGCTCTCTTATTGGTCGTGACGTCAGATAGCAATAGCTGAAACGAGCAAAGTTACCCGAAGCAGTCTTGAGCAGCTCGGTTGACACATCTATTTTTTACTTGGAGGTTCAAAGGAAAAGTAAACATATTTATCGCACGAAAATCAAGCAACGTGGAACGGAAATTTCAACTATATGTAATATCATTTGTAAGCACGCGACTTAACAGAAACAAACATAAAGCTGAAATTGTGGAATTATACCTTGTGACTAAATCAGTAATATTAACGGCAGTTCAAAGGCATTTTAACGGATCGTAAGCCAAATGAATCCTAGGGATGATCTAGATATGTTTCCATGTAAGCTCTGAAACTGACAGAAGCTATTTTAGAACAACATTAAGGGGCACGGTTGCCTTTTGGCAAGTGATTTCTGGAGCAGTGTTTCAGTGAGGGCAGCTTCCGGATCTGAGCCAGCTCTTGACTACTTCCTGTGAAGGTATAGCTTAAAAAGTTATAGGAGTTTTAACCAGAATCTCCAGACCAGGAAGCAGCTAAAGAGAGCCATGGGAGCTGCAGTGCGGACCATCCCCGCCGGTATGTGCCCGTAAGCAGACGTGAGTCTGAGGCGGGGGCAGAGCTGTGCCTCAGCCGAAACGGAGCCTATCTCGAACATGTGCTCTAGAGGATATGAAGATGACGCTTTGTGGTTTGAATATGAATAGAACCGGTAAAGCGCCGTAGTTGGCGATGAACGAGCGACCGCGAAGGAAATGTATGGTGAATTGCAACTAAATCTGGCAAGTAGTTTCTGAGATACAAAAAGGGTGCACACGTGCGCACGTGTAGAAGCACCCACTCCTGACTTGTGAAAAGGCAGTGGCTGAGAGGTCACTAATCACACACCAAATTCGAACACAATCACTTCAGCCAATCATAATATATATATACTAGGGGTGTGCACGTGCGCACGTGCAAGGCCACCCCACCCCTGACTTGTGGAAAGGCGGTGGCTGATACGTCCTTAACCAGACACCAAATTTGAAGACTATCGGTTCAACCGTTCCTGATATATAGAATAGGGGTGTGCACGTGCGCACGTGCAGAGGCACCCCACCCCTGAGTCCTGACTAGTGGAAAAAGGTGGCTGAGGACTGAGGAGTGAGGAGACCTTAACCACACACCAAGTTCGAACACAATCAGCCCAGCCGTTGCGGAGTTTTTGGGACAAAACACCTTTCTACACCCCTCACATAGCATGCGCGACGCGTGCAGTGGTTGTCGCCCACATGAGTCGACACTGGTAAAAAAGGTAGGTTGAATGGGGCTACTCAGCAAAGAAGCCCGCTTGACAATCGGACGTGCGGTTGCAAAGATATGAGCTTCTCAAATGCCCTAGTAGCACATAACGTTGTCACAAGGTCATGGCAACGTCGACAACGTCAGGACAGCGTTCATACGACGTAATGTCGTCGTGAAAACGTTGTCACAACGTCGTGAAAGTAATGTGTGCTAGTAGGGTGCGTCGCCACGCGTTGGGTTGGGTCGGGTCGGGTTCGGTCCGGTCGCTCATTATCAGATTTTACCAATATATCACGTAGAGACGAGCGAACGTTTCGCGCTCGCTCGTGATCAATCTTCACGAATTTCGGAGCAGCTCGGCGTGAACAGTAAATCAGAGGAAAACACTTATCCATTTTTATTTGCCACGGGAAACACCGGAAACGCGCATGCTTTTCTGTTGACCGGTGGTTTAGGCTGTGTTCTGACCGTGCACACTGCACATTCCCTGCGGGAATCCCTGGAATCCCCGGCGGGCGTCTACTTTACCGCAGTTCGGCAACGTACTTATGCCTTGATATTCCTGTTAACTCTTTGCTTCGGGAATCGGAAAAATAATACTTTTCTACCGATTTACTGGAATCCCCGTGGGAGTCGACAGTCAGAACACGCCTTTACTATCGCTATCTGACGTCACAACATCAAGTGCTTTATAAATTAAAAACTGTTATTACGAGCGAGCGCTTCGCGCTCGCTCGTCTTAACGTGGTATGTTATAAAAAACGGATTATGAGCGACCCGAATCGACCTGACCTAACCCGACCTCCGTGGCGACGCTTTTTGAGAAGCTCATACTTTGCCGCAAGTCGATTAACAAACGGTCTTTCTTTTGCTGAGCAGCAATCCAATCAATTCTGTTTTTACTCATGCAGACTCATGTGGTGACTGCCACTGCGCGTGGCGCGTGCGCGTGAAGGGTGTTGAAAAGGTGTCTCTTTGGTCGCAGAAACTTTCCGCATGCATGTTGTTGTATTACAATTTGGTGTATGGTTGGGGATCCCTTAGCCGCCGCGTTTCCACAAGTCAAGGGTAGGGTGCCTCTGCACGTGCGGACGTGCACACCCCTATTCTATATCTCAGGAACGGCTGAACCGACTGTGTTAGAATTTGGTGTGTGGTTTGGGACCCCTTAGCCGCCGCGTTTCCACAAGTCAAGGGTAGAGTGCCTCTGCACGTGCGCACGTGCACAACCCTATTCTATATCTCAGGCACGGCTGAACCGATTGCGTTCGAATTTGGTGAGTGGCTAGAGAACTCTCAGCCGTCGCCTTTCCACAATTCAGGGGTGGGGTAGATCTGCACGTGCGTACGTGCACACCCCTAGCATATATCTCAGGAACGGCTGAGCTGATTGTGTTCAAATTTGGTGTGTGGTTAGAGACCTTTCAGCCGCCTCTTTTTAACAGGTCAGGATGGTTGCCTGCTGCCCATGCACGTGCGCACCTTTTTTGTATCTCAGAAACTACTCGCCCGATTGAGTTGAAGTTTACCATGCCTTTCCTTCGCGCTCGCTCGTTCATCACCAACTACGTTGCTTTACTGGTATACTAATATCTCGCAAAATATTGTTTTTTAGGCTTGATGGAATGCATCACATTAATTAGCACATTTGTATTATTCCTTTGCAAATATTCACCAAACAACCTGCAACTAGTTCATTCCTGTCGGCCAGCAGAACTTAAAGGTGAAAGTGATACGTGCCCGAAATCCCTGGTCACGGTACACCCAACCATCTGACGTCACCTGACCTTGCGTGCTTCTGCTATCACCGCCCGTAGGCCATCCCGTCAGGGGCAAATAGCGAGTGCTGAAGCGACTTGAACCCGGCCTGCCTCACCGAGCATGGTTCGACGCAAACTCTCTAGAAATTAATGAAAATAAAACTGACTTTCTCCTTGTCGGCTCCAAACATAATTTGACAAAGCAACGGGCTTCCACTTTAAAGTTGATTAGTGGTCACTTTAAATTAGTGGTTTTATTAAAGTAGACTATATTTATTTTATTTTATTTATTTAAATTATTAATGGTCACTTTAAAGTAGACCATTAAACCTTCAAAAAAATTAAAAATCATAAGTGTCGTTCTAGAACCCTGCCTGTCATGGGAAGCACATGTCTCCAGCGTGGTCTCGAAATGCAACGGAATCCTCATCTCACTCTACAAATTTCGGCACTACTTTTCCAGCGAAGTCCTCAAAATTATCGTACCGGCGTATGTTTTTCCACACATCCATTACTGTCTCTGCGTGTGGGGTTGAGCGGCCAAGGGTCAACTGTACAAAATTTAAAAAGTAATGAATTTCGCCGCCCGAGTAACTGCTGGAACCAAAAAACATCTCCACATCTCTCCGGCCTTAAATTCCCTGGGAAGGCAAAGGATCGAGACCATGGTGGCTCGCCGTGACCTCATGAAGGTATTTAAGGCGCTGAAGCAGGAGGGCGTGCCTGTTCAATATCCGCGCGCTCTTCACCCCCGCACCGCTGTGTCTGAACTCGCGAGACTCGCGCATCGGACGCGATCCCTTGCAACTCCGCAAATGCCGTCTGTCGCCACGCGAGCGTCTTCTCCTTCCGAGCCGCGCTGCCTGGAACGGCCTGCCTCTGATATAGCGGGGTCACCACCTGAGGAACTTTTAAATCTGTCCATCTGCGACTCTGTGAGTTAGAGTTCGACAGTGGGCTGCCTTTTCCTTAGCCTAGCCGCCCACACGCCTCATGACATCACAGCATAGCGCCCAGCCTCAAAATGTCAATGGCTGGCCGTTGGCCAGCCGTGAAGATTTTTGTTAATTTATATTATGTGTTTACTTCCAGTCTACTGTATTAGCAACATGCCAAGGCTTCTTTTAACCATGATTGGTTTAATAAAATTGATGAAAACAAAAATCCCAGGTAGACCATCAAGCCACAGCCGTAGCCACCATGATCTAGAGATTTTCCAGTCCAGCCCACCCCATTAGCCATGGGGTTCGGCCAGCCATGGGGATAACCGCCCCATGTAGATCTCTACTGTGAGTGCTTACTGCGTTATGTGTCTCAATGATGTTTCGTTGTATGCACTACAATTTGTATTTGTATTTATCTCGATGTATTGACGTGTTATTGTACTGGTTTTGTCTGCTTTTGTAGAATCGTGTTGAAATGAAGCCAGAATACCCACCCCGTGGAAGGTTTTCAATACACTGTATCGGGTGAGGTCAAAAAGCCCAGCGCTCTCCCAAATAAGCTGCATTGGCGAACAATTTAATCATTTGTACAAATACAAGAGAACACAAAATGGATTTGTATGCATCTAATATCTAACATTGCATTGAACCAGCACGCTTAATATTTCCCGGTTCATTCGGGTTATCTCGATTAGGTAGTCTGCTTTGCAACCTATAGCTTAAAGAACTGTAGCTTGCCTACAGGGCTCATTTAAGAAGGTCACTGAAGAACATGCTGTAGCGACTGGTCAGTCTGTTCAATATCTACCGCCTCGTTCACTTGTACAGCTACCAAGCTGGAGCACAAGCGAACAGCACAGCGTCATCTCCATTCTCCACCCGCCAACTGGTCAGAAACGGCTCACATGAGACACGTCAGCCAGTCTCGAACACTATCAATGCGTTGTCTTATACCTCACAGAGCCCTGAGCTGCACTAGTCCGCACTGATGAAAATGTGAGCAGCTTGGGGAAGGGGACTATAAGCAAATGCCATACGTGATGTATTTTCTTGACCTTTCCTAGATACCTTGACGTCATGAAAGTACAGGATACCGAGATGATGTGTGGGATGTAACAGGACCCCATGTGGCCATTACCTGATAAGGGATTAACTTATGCAGTGTGCAGCTTCGCTATACACAGATATAGCTCCATGACACATGCATGCAAATCAGTTGTGCTAGTTAACGAGACATGGTACCTAAAATAACGGGATATGTTCACAAACTCTTGACGAGCAGCTTGTGCGATGTCCTAAGTTGCGGAGCGGCGGGAAGTTCGCTCGTCGGCTGGAGGTAGCGCGGCGCCGCTCGTCACGTGATGAGGAACCGCCGAAACGTGTCGTGTTCGTCGACAGTGTCGTAAACCACGGCTGGAGACAGACGGCGGACAGCGCGGCGCATTAGACTTTGTTCCCCGGACCAGGCACCCGGTACGGCCCCGGGTGGAAACGACTGTTTGCTTCCCAGACACTCGACTGCCTTATCGCTGAAGCGACGGGCCACGCCCCGGAAGATAGAGGTGATTTGGGGTTCTCGGAAAAAATGATGTCGTAACCAGGCTATCAACACCGTCGTATACAAGACGTAAACAAAGCATAAAACACAGTTATGGGAAGCTTACAAAGACGTTATGTTTTGCATTGCCCCACAGTTCTACTTTTCAAGCTATCCAACGTCGGTGTATTATATTGCGACAGTCGATACGAAATCCGTCATCTATTGTCCACATAATTACAACATAACAATATAGCTTTGTGGACGAGCGCGACAAAAATCACAGTTTGTGGCCGAGAAAAAGTTGAGGCCGTAAGCTGTGAATTTTTGAGCGCGAGTCCACAAAGCGATTTAGTGTGCAGCTGCAGCACGAGATAGATCAAGCCTGGCAATTTAAATTCAAGTCTGGGTTAGTCACCTGATCTAGAGTCCAAAAGCTCAGTTCACGTGATCTGCAGTCCACTCACTCTCCAGTTAGTCGATATGTTTTAGTAGATAGTGGATATCCACAAGTTAATATGTTTTAAGCATTTCCACCTAAGCACGTGAGTCAAGATGAACAAATTTCAGCTGTACCCTATTGACCGTAGGCAATCTAGGCCACAGTAAACAAGGTGGATAACAACAACGGCTATTTATAGCCAGTTTTGCCAATTGCCACTGGCGACGTCTTCACCTTACCAAACGCTGGCTGCACAGCGATCATCAATCAGTCTGCTGATCACGGGGAGATGATTAATGTCAGTCACTTAGCGCCGCCCCTCTCCAGCGCCGCCCCGCTCTTCCAGCGCCCCTCCCCTCCAGCGCCCGCCCTTCTCTCCAGCGCCGGCCCCTACTCTCCAGCGCCGCCCCTCTCCAGCGGCTGCCCCTTCCAGCGCCGCCCCTCTTCCAGTGCCGCCCCTCTCCAGCGCCGCCCCTCTCTCCAGCGCCCCCTACCTCCAGCGCCGCCCCTCTCTCCAGGCGGCTGCCCCTCCTCCAGCGCCGCCCCTCTCTCCAGCGCGGCCCTTCTCTCCAGCGCCTCCCTCTCTCCCCGGCACCCACCGTATGCCGCTGCAGACACCCTATTAGCGAGCGACTGTGCTCTTACCGTCATCGGGCGAGCATGACCAGACTCAATGGCGAGACGCCTCTCTGCCAGAGAGGCGTCTCGACATTGAGCCATTGAGATTGAGCTCCTCCCGTGCCCAGCCCAGAGACTCTGGGCACGGGAGAAGTGGTGTCCACTGTGAATAACAGACATCACTTAGGCCAGAGAGTACCTACATGAAGATCACCAGACACCAGGCTAACTGCCTGGTCTTTTCTGGAGAGACATGCCCCACCACCGGTGGAATTCTCCCCGGTGCTGGTGACTGAGCCATCAGTGCCAAGTTCAGGCGTCAAGACTGCATGTATTAGCGCCTAAAGTTGGCACCGCTCGGCGTGCACATCAATCGGGGCAGAACGGACCAAGTTTGGACGCGATAGCCGCCCAGTTTCACAGAGTTGGTCGGTGTTGAAATGGCACCTCTGCTCGGGAGATGCGATTTATATCGCTGTTTTCATCTACTCCAATATAGGCGTATATATATAGCTATAAGCTGGCTGAGGTCAAAGCAAGTTTCCACTCTTGTTCGATTACATCTTCGTCACATTCCGTTTCGCTGCCATGCATTACATCAAACGAATCCAATGGAAATTGCATTTGGATCAAAAGTGCCGACAGATTGTGTTGCCTGTATTGTGTTGGGTTGGGCTGCTACCGTTCGTTGGCTTAATGTTCTACGAAGTAGTTATATGCTAGGCTCATCGCAAAATGGCAATGTTTTAACAGCGCTGTCTTGCTACAGTTCAAGAGTACAAAGTATGTGTTTCTTTTGGTGATATGAATCCCGTGCTGGTTGTCACAGGAAACACAATCTGTAAGACTCCGATTGATATTCGACGGAGTGTTGTTCTGTCATTGTCCATTTTTGTTCAGTCCATTTTATTTCCTGTGTCTCAGCATTGTATGTATATTTTGCGTGTGGCTTGCCCCTGCTTGCGACTGTGACGTGACTTCCATTCTTTTAGTTATGCTGAATATTTGCACAATTCATCTGGCTAAGTAGCTCAGACTTTTGCATAAACGTTTCTCTGAAAAAGTTTCACGGCTCGTATAAGAGGCTACGCCCGTTCATTTAAGCAACGCATACATTTTCTGCCAGGCGAATGAAGCGGTGCGGGCGTGCTGCAACTTGGCTTTCGCTGCAGATATGCGACGCACAGTAGGGGCTCGAAGGAGCCATCGATAGCTAACTTCGCAAATATGCCGGGCGTGAGACAGCGAAAAGCTTTTTCATAGATTATCCTTCTGCCACGGCAAGGCAATGATTCGTTTAGGCTGTACTCCTTTACTTGACTCCAGTGTGTAACATATTTTCCTTATACAAGTGCTCTATCTGAACTTGAGTTCTGTTCAGGAAGATATGAACCTTGCAAATTAGTATGTATGAGCTTGGTCTACAAGGTCGTCAATTACGTGCAGAGAAACAAAGGAAACAGCTTCTGACACAATTAATATATTGGAACTGGAAATAAATGATTTTCATATACACTAACTGAAACAGTTGTGACATTTGACCATGACGATGTTTCAAGATTCTTTTCCGTATGAGAAGGTCCCTTAGTAAAGATGAACAAAGCCGTTCCACTTCCTTGACCTTGAGCAGAGATTGCCTCTAACCGAAGGTGTTACTCAACTTGTATTTAATTTCCGGTCTCGTGCCTGGTTCCCATACATTCTTGCGATGATATCGATTCCAGCGAACCACCCAATCCCTGACTAACGTTGCCAATGTGATAGGGAACGCCACACCTCCCGGTCGGTCGGTTTTCTCTCAGACCGGATACCCGGTCGGTTTTCTCTCAGACCGGATACCGTCCAGTGGGTTTTGTTCCCAGCGCTCCTCCGCGCGAGCAGCGGCACGCCGGGCCGTCTCTGTCTCCGCCTCCCGACGCTGCCTCGCAGCTGGGAAACGTAATGAAATTCCTGAGCTTGCCCACCTGGAATGGCTGTCCTCTGTCGCGCAGAGCTTCCCATGGAGGGATCGCGGGTCTGGACTCGGCGCCGCTCGCTCATGTCTCTCCGTACTTGCTCGCTCCGGACGATCAGGGGCGGTGGCGCGGTAAAGAAGTCGGGCCGAGTTCAGCTGGCCAACTGGGACGGGAATTGAAAACTGCTCGGTCCAACGCCGATAGTTTGCAATGAAGCATAGGTAGAAGGGAGTTGGAACAGCTGTGACACTGCGGAGCCGAGTGGACGTACTCGAATGTGACATAAGGTGTTTTACCCTTGGGCCTATTCTGAACGGCGGCAACTGTTCTGCTCGCAATGCGTCGGAGAATTGCAGCGATTGTAGAGAGCTTTTACTCTGAATGACCTGCTCATTTGATCGGTAAGCATTGCGCAACGATCCTGACGGGCTCCAGTGCATGCAATCACAAGCCTAATCATATCTTACATTTTCTCAGATTGGCAATAACTCACATAATTACTATGCGAGACATACACCCTTCATCGTTAGCGTGCTGAATCACCGTGAATTTGGGAAATTATAATGGCTCCATAACGCCGTTCGTTCAGCTGGTCCAAACACAAACACAGACTGCGTGTAGTTCGGCGATCAGAGCCTCTAACGGCTTAACTGCCGAACGAAGGGTCATAACCACCGGCAATGTTCACGATTCTGAATGGCCATATATTTCCAGTATTGGTTTGTCGAAGTCTAAATAGACGGTCTGGGCCTAGAGAGGGTGGTTCCCGCCGAAATGCCGGCCACCGTTCCGCCCCTGAGTCAGATGATGAATGGCTCTCTGACTTACGAGCATTTCACATCGTCGCTGCCATATACATGCCAGTAACTGATAAATGGCTACTCAGTAGGCAACTAAGGGCCAAATCAGAGAGCGAAAGGCGGAGCAGCCAGGGCTGCGAGCATAACTGTTTGTTTTGTTACGTTCATAATATCTGAAATTAACCTAGCAAAGCCTCGCCTGGAAATGCAGGGTGTAGTATGAGTTAAATTATTAAAATTGGACTTCCCTATCACATACTGTTGTGGGAAAAGATGTATACTTAAATGCTGCAGGTCAAGGTGGCACACTATCAAATATAAATATAAAACAGGGGAGTTCACGTGCATCTGCACAGTGCACACATGCAGATGCACCCACCCCTGACCTATGTAAAAGTTGGGCAGAGATCCTTAACAATACACACAATTTGAACACAATCGGCTCAGCCGTCCCAGAGATATAGAAAAAGGGTGTGCACGTTTGTATGCACTCAGTAGTGCAAATGTTCTGTCAACTTTATCGACACCACCTGTCTCTGTCTCTGTCTGTCGGTGCTGCACGTAGAGGAATCCAATGCAACTACTACAGCCCTCGCCCCCGGTATCAGGGGCGAGGGCATTCATAGTTTCATTAGATTTCACTGCGTGCAGCACCCGACAGACAGCACCGATGGACAATGTTGACATTGAATTAGACGGGTGCACTTAACCAAGGCTTTTTAAGTATGCTTTCAAAGCTATAGCTTCCGGCATACGAAAACAGCCATCGCCACATACAAATGTAGGGTTTGTTCGAATAATGCACTGAAAGGACTGCTACAAGCCGTTTTCACGAAGGATTTATTCGCCGGACGCATCGACATCGGGTGGTGTCGATGAAGTGGACAGAACATTTGCACTACACTATATGTGCAGAGGCACCCCACCCCTGACGTATGGGAAGGTGACGCGGCTGATGGGTCCCTAGCCACACACCAAATTTGAAAACAATCGGCTGCGGCCATTGCAGAGTTTTTGCGATAAACCCATTTTCAACACCCTCACGCGACACGCACCAAGCGCAGTGGCAGTCACCTACGTGAGTCAGCACTGGTGTCAAACAGGGCAGGGCATGGATGGTGCTAATCAGCAAAGAAGCCCGCTTGTTAAAGGGACACTGCCTCTTCCGGATGATATCGCAAAAACAGGCTTAAACAAGACCTAAGGACCACTTATGATTTTTTAATTGCCATTAAAATCTTTATCAAAAAGCCGCGAATAACAAAAAACAATCATTAATTTCATTACTTTTAAGAATCTAAAACTGTTTACGATTATACTTCACCACTACGTACATGGAAGCGTTTGTCAAGTTAACTGTAATCAACAGAGAAGCGATATCAACTTGAACTGGACCAAACCGTCAGCTGCACGCTATTGCAAAATTGGATGAGACCGCCGATGCGCTTATACATTTGTTGGTTCCTGTTAACTGAAGTCTACCGCATCTGCCGCATTTGATGTCGTTGCGCATGAAAACGTTGAACAGAACTCTTTCTCCATTGGTATCTTCCGGAATCAGAGACCAATCATAAGAAAAAACCTCGGTCGGGAAAAACTTCATCAATGCCTGAGAAATCAAAATCCCTCGTAAAGTTAAAAACTTTTCTTTAACACTTTAAACTTTTCCTCTTTACATTAACTTTCCCTTCATGCCTATCATTTTTTGGTAAGTAGTGGTGGCGGACTCGTCGACCTCATTTGGCTGGAAGAAGACTGAACTTTGAACGGCCGGATATTGTGCGACTGGGCCGCGAATTAAAAAAAAACGGAACTTCATGTGCTGATCAATCGGCTGTTCTTTAATATATCAAATTTTACTTTGAGTGGACAGTGTCCCTTTAATATAGGAAGTTTGGTTGCAGATATATGAGCTTCTCAAAAACGTACCATCTAGATGATCCAAGTCTGTATTTTGACATTTGTCATGCAGAACAAAATCGTCTGCTTTTGGATAAATGGTGTATGTGTTATCTTCCTCGTTTGTCACTATCGATAATACTGTGTAAATGTCAAAACACCCGTCGCTACAAAAGAAGTTCCAAAAGGCACTGAAGCATTGCATTTCAATTAAATTTAAACTTTTCCCGAGTTTTGTTAAAACACAGACCTACATATGCCCTCCAGTCAACATCATTAACGAGTAGACAGTTTCATGTCATCACAATGTCAAGTTCAAGTTTAAATATTTATTGCCGAATGCTTATCATGAACTGAATAACGGAATATATGACCAGTATTCGTCTTGCATCGCTGGCTTTTGTTGCCATGTCCCTCGAGAGAATCAACACCGCAGAATCGGCAGTAATCACCTTAATAGCTATGGCTGAACAACTGACATGACTATAAGTAGACTGAGTTACCGCCAGCAGCTGCAGAAGCGAGCCGATTGACTTCCCAAAATAGCCGAAATGCCAGAGCCACTCCGAGACGATCCATGGCACAATGGCTTGCTCTAACTGATAGAGCGTCTTAACGTTGGCAAAGTCGATCCGATTCAATATCGTCGAATTTGGAGCCACAGCCTCCTCCGCCAACAGGCAGCTGGTAAATCGGAAAAGAAACCGCAACGATTGACTTAAATTCGATTCCATCTCTAGCTTTGGAAGCTAGAGATGGAATGTAATTGTGGCATCAGTCGGTAGTGAGCACGATCATAGTCTAAAATAAGTGCATACGTTCAATGTCACCTGTGGGTAGACAGCTAATCTAGTGTGCAGGAGATAGTCTGGGATGGCTGTGAACTTAACCAGCGCGAGATCTGATCATACGAATCGCTGAATAGAAATTCATCAATTTGCTAGTCAATCGTTTCCCAGTCTGTGAATGCATTACCCTGATTTATTGCTGATCGACTGAGCACGTGGGATCAAATGGAATTCAGCCGCCGTCGCTACCTAATACTCAGGTCTCAGGGTATATGTCAGTTCTCTACTGGGAACATTCTACTCTTTCATTATCGTATATATTTGTTATACTGGTGGGTTTGGTTAGGCTATATGTTGTCCCTAAAGTACTGCTAATTGCTTTGTCTAAAAACACATGTATACCACTATTTTCACGAGATGATTGGTTTATGTATTTGCAAATCGATGTTAAGACGGAATAATAATTCAATTAACTCCGAAGACCCATCCAGCGCTGCTTATACAGACATTAACTAAAATACAATAATGCAAAAGCTATCATATATTTTTACTGAACGGAACTAGGGAAGTATGCTATTCAGTGTCCGCTGTCTCAGTCCGAGCCTGTTCACTGTATGAACAAGCCCTTGTTCTATTTCAGCGTGTATGTCACGACTTTGTTCCTGCGTGTCGGCGACTCAAAATAAAGCCGTTCGCCTCTGTCGTTCTGTCCACCTCACTTCTTTGACTCTCATCAAAACAAGCCAGTTACGGCAAGAAACGAGCGGCGTGCGTGATAATTTGCTTCTGTCAGGGACGACATCACGCTCCATTTGTGATACTGGCGACGGCTCCGGCCTGCGAATATCCACCATAGCAGCGAAGGGTGTGGCTCGGTGACTCCATGCTATTCTTGAATTCCTGTCCTAACTAGCCGTATACACAATAGAATAGTTCACTCTTGACAAAAAACATCCAGTCAGTGTGAAAGGTCTGGCACTGCTAGGGCCGTCTCATTATGCTAGTTGGGTCACGCGATCAAATAAAGTGCTTGTTTGTGTCGATTGAATGGCGCGAACATGCGTCTGTCCGGCAGCGCTTTGTATGCAAATGTTTGAATGGTTTGGTGAGTCAGATTTTGTTCTTCCTTCGCTGTCATTTATTCCTGCGCCGGGGCTCTCAGAATCCTCGAGTTCACTTCAACGGTGTATAAAGAAACAGAGCCCGTTTGAATAGAAAATCTACACATATCTGGCGACCAATGGGCGGTTTTTCTACCCTCTACCCGGCTATCTGTGCCGGTATCAGGTCTTCTGTGAATAACACTTTTGACTCTGTGATTTGTATCATTCAATTTATTCAAGCTGTCACCAACAAAGCCAGTCTACTAAAAGGAGAAGTCAGAAAACTTATACATATACAATATGCAAATATGGCATGCAAATCACAAAGATCAATAAGAACAACATACAATTGTATACATAAGGATACAATAACGTTCGTAATTTATCGCGAATGGATGAGCGAAATGCGACAATGAGTTCGGGGAAACGAATTGATTCCTTCCATGGATCATTAATGCAAATGTTTTGACTTAGTAATGGCTTTGTTCCTATTAATGAATAAATCATTACACGCAGAAGTCGCAGAAGTCCTGCCACCTCGGGAGGATTTCTAAAAAGCAGCTTAAATGAATGCTGGGAATGAATTGTCATGTATGCTCTTGCTCAAACATGCCTTAAAGCAATGTATCGGCAAATCATTTTATTTTTTTTTCACTCCATATCGTTTGCTCCGATTGTGCACAGCACTAAATTCATGACGGCCGCCCTTGATGGGCGATGGCACACTCTACTAGTACTTAGATACTTGCCAATAGATTTCGCTACGTAAAGCTGACACGCTATGTTTTTCATTAATTATTCTTTCATATTAAGCTGTATCGTTTCTATCACTTGCTTTGTGAATGAGGGAAAGCAAACTACGTGATTTCAATCCGTTTTGGAATTAATTTGTCGTCAGAAATGTGTACAGTTGCTGGGCGATGGCATACACTACTTAGGCTTAGATATTAGTACTAGTACTTAGATACTTGCCCTAGATTGTCACTAACGGTTTGTATAAGCCTTGGCTCCGCGCCCAAAGCCATAGTCTAAATTCGCCGCGGCCTGACTTTGAAACGTCTATCTGTGTTAGAGGGTAATGTCACTTAACTTTACAGGCCCAAAAGTCGAGCATCGAATATTCTTGCTAAATTCTTGCTGTTTTATTAAGGTTTATTTTATTTAAAGAGGCAAGATTGTTGACAATATAATTAACTGCATACGGCTTTTTTTATTTTTAAAAAGAATGTCTAACCGGAATGAATGATGTTGCAGTTTGCAAAATTTCAAACGAAATTTTAGCCCGCAAAAGAGTGGTTCAAAATAGTAGCTAGGCGATTCCAAATTTCACAGAAATGATCTGCCAATCATTGGGAGGTGCTATGAAGTCTTTTTGATCTAAATAGGAGTCAGTTTCGGAGCGCAGATTTGCAGGTGAAATCGGACAACGCTTAATCTACCGATACACACCAAAAACCCAATATCGGCCCGCAAGGTGGCACTCTCCCTTGAACAATCTACGCAAATATAATGTCCTCAAAACCACTACAAACGACGCCAGGCAGCACATTAAACATATCGCCCCGAAATCAACATTTCAATTAAATACATGCATCACCTTTGTGACACATTGGTCCAGATCCCTGTCTGTCGTATGCCAGTTGGCGTGGCAGCAATCTGTCAGTCGCTCCACTGAGCTCATCATCACCGGGACAGGCAGCGTCGGCTACCTTACTTATCCAGTCTCGCACACCGTCCGCCACTCATATCCAGTCTCGATCGTCGTCCACCTCTCAGATCCAGTCTCGCGCGCCATCCGCCATTCAGATCCAGTCTTGGACACTACTCACCGCTCAGATCCAGTCTCACGCGCCGTCCGCCGCTCCGATCCAGTCTCGCGCGCCGTCCGCCGCTCCGATCCAGTCTCGCGCGCCGTCCGCCGTCCGATCCCAGTCTCGCGCGCCGTCGCACTCAGATCCAGTCCTCGCGCGCCGTCGCCGCTCCGATCTCAGTCCTCGCGCGTCCGTTCCGCCGCTCCCGATCCAGTCTTCGCGCGCCGTCCGCCGCCCGATACAGTTCGCGCGCCGTCCCCCTCCGATCCAGTCTCGAGCGCCGTCTACGCGCTCCGATCCAGTCTCGCGCGCCGTCCGCCGCTCCGATCCAGTCTCGCGCGCCGTCCGCCGCTCCGATACCGAACGGCAGAGGCCGTCCTAATCTGGCCGGTCACCGGAGACCGCCGCCGAACGCTACTGCCGGCTTATACGGGACCATAAATCCACTACTCACCTCCCACCAGCCCGCTCCTCACCACAGCAGAGCTGCAGCAGCTCTACACGACGGAGCTGCGGCAGCTCTGCCGACACCCGACTCGGTGGCTCCTCAGACTCGGCAGGTCTCCCACTGCCGGATTGAATGAGGGTGAACATTGCGCAAGGAGGGATATGAAGCATGAAGCATGCTGAAGAAAAGAGGCATGCTGAAACAAAGAAGCATGCTTAAGCAAAGAAGCATGCTGAAGCAAAGAAGCATGTTGGCTTTATCCTGTCATGGAGAGGGCATCTCTCAGTGAGCCGGTCCTGTGCTGGAAGGCAAGGCCGCAAATCTCGCCGATCTCGATCAAGTGAGCTGTGAAGTCACTGGCATGAGCCTGCATTTACGGAAGGCTCTAAGGATTGGTGGACGCCGTCTCTGGTTGATGTGTCGCAGCTTGCCTATCGGTTGTTTTTACAGGCCGTATGAATTCATTCCATTTATCAAAGCTGCAGCTGTTTGACTGATGCTAGCAAGGCTTCTAAAGTCAAATCATGCATTTCGATAAGCCGGATCTCGGTTCCACTTCTAGGCAGTTGTGCCATTTGATGTTAGCACATTGGTGGCTGCCATTTTTGTGAATATGAATTGTTGACAGCCGAATGACAACATTATGTCTGTGACATTCCCGAATGGTGGGTGTATAAAAGTTAAAGTGCATACAAAGGTTAGATGCAAGTTGGGAACATTTCGTAATGTCGACTGCCGGATGATGGATGAATGAATTGTGAACAGCAGACTGCCGGCCAGACAACTGACTGACAAGCGGCAACAGGTCCAAATGGCGACACCCCCGGTACCCCACATTTGACCTGTCGCAGACTGCCTCATGCTACCTGCGTCTGCCCCATATCGGACCACTTCCCCGTGTCTCCCCATCTCCCACCCGACTCTCCGTGCCCCGGTCGGCCCTCACCTCCAGGTGGGCTGGGCCACTGAGCGTGGCGCGCGGGCGGGGCCCATTCCATGCCGGGCATGTTGATTAGATTAGATACAGCCGGCGCGCCAGCTCCCCGAGGAGTCGTAATGCCGGCGGTAATGCCGCAGCAAAATTGAGCGCCGCCACCTGCCCGGCCCCGGCCCCATCAGCGCCGTGACACCCCCGGCAAACGGCGCTGACACGCAACACGCGTTACTGTCAGTTGTGGCGAGCGGAACGTAGAGGCGGAAGGAGGTGAGAGATCTAATTCTACAGCCCCCCGGGTTAGGTGGTCTGCTCCCCAGCACTGCGCGGGACCGGGAGCTCCGGGAGTTTCGTGATGTGCGTGGTTGACGGGCCGGGATGGAACGTGTTTCGTGACGCTGGCTCGTGTCTCCGGTATGGCGGCATGCTGTCTGATATGACTTTTTGATAGACACGGCGGCTCTTCGCAACACGGCGGAGGTGTCGTGGATATTAGGAGTGCAGGTGGACCGGAACAACGGCCATTCATACGGCAACTTTGGCTTATTGCATGCACGCTGGGTTGCTGTTGTTATCTGCTGTCAAACCTGTTGATGTGACTGTGTGAGCGGCTGTTGTCATTTGCAATTGTTTCTACCGCGATGGTAGATGAACAACGGATCGGAGCAACGGATATTTTGTCAGTCCTGCACGTAACATAAACGAAGAACAAAGAAGGATACGGAGAGTGTGCGTTTCGTTCTTCCTTATTTTGTATATATATATATACAGTTATGATTATCGTTCACATTGATTTAGTCGTCAACAATGCAGTGTAGCTACTCTTATTTATATGATGTTATCTTGGCTCTTCTTTATTGTATGTAAAAAGTACGTACATCTTCATAATAAGTTAGTTTTGTGCTTTTAACGGCAGGAGCATAGGTACCACTTGTGATGACCAAAACAACTCGTTCCACTTTCTGATTTATCGGCTTCGTTATCGCTACCCATATATCGGCTTCAAGCTATGCGGTACAGCATAGCTTCAGGCGTTAACTACTAGTGCCACCTAGGGACAGGATTATAAGTAGACCTTTGTGTTGCTGCTCTTAGTCTAAAGTACCGGTTTTTAGCGTTAAGCAGCACGTAAACCGTAACACAGAGTAGAGTATCATCATGATACTCACCTCTGTGTTAGTTAAACCTGGTTAAACCACGAAAAGGGATATACATGAGGTGCCACTCCGACGATTTTAGCGACAGCATGGCTTCTATAGAAGCCATAAAGGAAATGACGCGGCGGTTACCTAGATCCTAGATGCTGTTTGATCAGCTAGAGGCTATTTTGAATAGCACGTATAGATATTTAAATCAACAGAAAGTGAGCAAGTAGCCGTTTTCACGATGGACTAATTTGCGAGAAAAAAACATGTTTCAACCTTCGCCCTACAGGGCAGTAGGGCGAGGATGAAAACATTTCTCGGAAATTAGTCCAGCGTTAAAACGGCTACTATTGAAACATTTTAAATCATTTTAAATGTTTTAAAACATTTCGCGCAAAATAATATATCGTGAAAACGGCTAACATCACATTTTAACGTATAAACGGGTGTCAAAGGGACCAGGCCTGGAGCGGATGGCCCAGCGGCTTTTCCTTTCTGAAAGAAATCCGCCTGGAGAATATGGCAGACCTTCGTTGTCGCCGACAGCAAAGAGAGGCCCGGGTAGTGGCCACTCCTGTATATCCATTCTCCGTGGTTAAACATTAGTCTGCTTTGATGCTCTTTGTGGTAATGCGCATCTTCACCTTCACCGTCACACGCATACGTACGCACACACACAAGCACACGCACACACGCACACACGCACACACGCACACACGCACACGCACACGCACACGCACACACGCACACACGCACACACGCACACACGCACACACGCACACGCACACGCACACAAGCCACGCACCACGCAACACGCACACAACGCGCACACGCAACAACGCACAAGCACACATCAGTATAGTTAGAGATCCTACCACGCACACTGCACAAGACACCGCACACGCACATATATGCACAAGCCCACCCACACACATACAGATATGCACTTGCACAAGCCCAGTGCATGCAGAAACAGCATCACAATATGTGCTCGGCGCCTACGGAACAAGTCGGGGGAGGGGGCGCTCCTCATCGTTTTCCTCGATCTGGTCACGTCTGCTGCGTCCCCAGAGAGCGGCGACGGCGTTGCCCGAGGCGGCGCCGTCACCACCCAGTAATAAACATATCCATCGACGGCGCCGACGGTGGCCGACACCGACGTCGGCAGTCACATCGGCCGCCAAGACGGCGAGTTGAGCGAGAAATGACCGGCAAGAGCAGCGAGGAATGGCCACCAGAAACGAGCAATGATCTTTTAGGACGACGCGCGACCGTCCGAAGCGGAAACGACCGGTCGAAAACGGTGAATAAATGTCCAGGATTGAGTGTGATTGTTCATAGCAAGCGACAGCAGTCTGGTTGTTCTGGAGCGGCTGCTGAAGTGGCATGGTGACGTCACTGGTCTCATCATTGGAGGACGGTTGGGTCTGACTATGTCCGTCAGTGGTATGCTTGGGCCCTGCAATCTTCATAAAGCCGAGAACGCATAAGGCTGATAGACCATTTAGGTGTCGGGGTTCAAGGAAATAAAGTGGGTCAATGGGAAGGAAAGACAGAGTGCGGAGGCGACACAAAAATATACCGTTGCACATGTTTCTCAGACAAAGTCTCAAAACGTCACGTGTCTTATTCGAGTAGGATGGCGTCTGTCATGTATAATCTGTAATTACGAATACACTCAGTGCTTCTCATTAGCCCTCTGATTCCTGGTGATGTTATGTCTTAATTGTATTTTTTCCACCTTCCCAAGCGCTTTTATGTTGAGACTGGTTAGGGAATAAACACTGAAAGAACTCACATTTAACAAAGTCAAAAGAACATTTATATGACTTTGTCTTATGTAGTAAGTAAGTTGTATGCATCACATGCTTTTGATTACATATAGGCTAAAATCAGTCAAGCATGATGCCATTCAACTGCCTGAGGTTAAATTTAGCTCAGCCTGACGAGATTGACAATTGGTGTGGTGGAAATCTCCCACACTGGCTGCTAAACTGATCGCACCGACAAGGAGCTGTCTCTTTTCTGGATGACAGCCTTAGTAGTTCTAGCGAATTCTGTTACCGCCCGATAACTCTTCCATTGCTATCCCCAGAACTGTCTTTTTGTTCCATTCATGTAGCTGTCACAATCTAATACGATTGAAATGGTAATAGCTACAGACGAGTCATTCATAGTCGTTATTCTTGTTCTAACACACATTGAATTGCTTCCCGCTTATTACCAGTTATTGAGTTTCAAAAAATGAGCTTAATTATATGATGAACTAAGAAGCAAAATAAATAATTATAGTAAACACAACATACCAATTCATGCCATGTCGTCGCATTTAAAACTTGAAAATGCAAAACTTGATTAGATTCCAAGTGATCCATAAGCATGTCTTGGGCAAGCAAGGTTCAGGGTGTGTAATATTTAGCCTGATATTTAATCAGCGCTTGACCGGGGTCTCAGCCAAACACAATTGACCGCGGGCAAATATTGCCCCCTCGTTATATCCGGAACCAAAGATGACAGCGTCCGAAAGCTCTCATTGAGACGCATCTATTTTGTAAATTGAGGTCACATATCAGGTAAAGGTCGGGTCAAAGTTAAAAATCAAGACATTTGGGTTTATGGACCATACTTCCCAGCCAGAGCCTTTGATTGCGACCACGATCACCCACAGTTTTTCCAAAGTTAAAATATTAATCCCGCATGAAATAAAATTATATTTTGGTAAAGAAGGTCAAGGTCAGGTCACAGAAGGTCACTATCCACAAAATATTTTCGAAAGTCATGCGACTCACGTTTGATGGGCTGTTTCATACGTGGAAGCCAATAATGGTAATCATTTTACCATCTGAACTGCAATCATTTTACCATCTGAACTGATTTCAATTAAGTAAGTGTTAAGCTAAGGTCAAGTCAGGTCAAGTTTCGGTGACAAATGTCAAAATTTAAAATGGATTAATCTTAACAAAAAAACATGTTTCTAAATCAGTTATATCTCAGAAATACAGTACTGACATTTATTTGTCTTTATCTCGTCAAAAAGGGCTTGAAAACGTAATTTCAAAATATTTCGTCACGTCTTACCGTACTTAGGGAGCCATAATTATGTAAAAATTGAAGTTTTAACTAGTTAAGTCTCGTTGAATGTAAGGCATTAGATACATAATTTATTTTAGGTATACTATATTAGATTATATACATTATTATATATTATATTATATTATAAATATAATATGTGTAAAAGGTTTTTGTATATGTGATCTTGGCCCGTGGTCGAAAATTCATGTAGAAGATACATAAATTCACTTTAACTTGAACAGTAATTTTGTAAGGTCATATAAAAATAAATCTCAACATTATAAAAAATTATGTTGGGTTTGGGTATATTTATCTAGTGTTTCTCCAATATTTAGTCCATTTTCAACATTTTTTTAAAATGTTGGTTGCATGATGACTGTGTTTTGTTTAAATGGGTGGATTAAAATAAAAATTGACAAAAATCTAAAAACATAATTTTGTAGGCCTATACATTTTCTGTCTTTTTGACGTTTTTTTGTTGCATTATATTGAACTTGTGGTCTTTTTATGGTATGTTTATGTGTATTTAATTTATCGTCAAACTCGTGTGCAGTGACGTCACAAAAGTTGCTGTAGGAATCTTAAAAAATTATTGACACAATGTCTTAATTGTTTTACAGAAGATGTGACATTAAAGTGGTAAGAGGTACTGCAATGTGCACGTTGATAGCGCTATTGTGTATTGAGCAATCGTTAAAACACGTCAAGGGGCAATATTTGCCTCCCGGCCCGGCATGTCTTATGAAACCCGATCTGTTACATAAAATTAGCCAACGAGCCTTAAAACAGTTTAAGGCGTTAAAATCCAGCACAGTCTGTTCTGATATTGCAGGAGAAGAAATACCTGCAGATAAGTGCGTGCAAATTGACTAGTCATATAGAGAATGAACCATAACACTGTTATTAACCTCTTTTTATATACTACGCTTCAATCTTTCAAAACATCTACCGTCTTCCAAAAACATGCTTGCTGTGTCTTTTGCCGGTCGTCCTGACCAATGCAAAGCATCACTATGAGCGATGATTCGCTAGTCGCCCATGTCAATTTATGTCTCTATGGTAACAAGGTCAGGCATTGGTCGCGGTTGAGTTGGCTTGCGATGTTTGACAGGAGGTATGGGGACTGTGATCAGACGTAATATTACTCAGCAGGGATGTAGGAACGTCATGGAAAGTTGATGGGCAAACAATCTCTTATCTCGTCTTGAGAGAAAGTCAATCCCGCCCCCCCCCCCGCCACACACACACCCCACCCCACCTATGAAATATGTATTAGTATATTTGAGCCCTTCTCACCTTTGTGAACCTTTTGCCATCAAACGGCACTGATAAAAATATACGATTTTCGAAAAAAGGCCTACAAGTGATAGAGAAAGTCATGACCCCATGACCCTCACCCCTGTTCCTATACGCCTATGTTATTCGGATACCGGGAAGATGCTAGTGACGCCATGGAATAACAGCGCGAGTAATGTGGAACTGGGATGAGAGGGTGGGGAGGAGCTGGATAATATTTATCTTCCGATGGCCGCATTCATATTGGTGCTTCTCAAAGGAGTCGCTACCTTCTGAGAAGTATATTTGCCAGTCGGCGCCATACCCAGAGGAAGGCGCCCAGGCCTACAAAAGTTCAATTCCAATGAACTTGCTGGATTTCACTCAGGGGAGAATTTAGCCGTTTTGGGGATCCAGGGGCGTGTTTCCAAAACAGGCCATCAGGTCATCACAGTGAGAAGATTGTTGGCGGGGGGAAAGCACGTCACCAGTTCATCTGCAACTGAAAGTATGTAGAATGTACGTCCGACATTCTTTTTTTGGGTGGGGACAAATAATCGTTTCAGGACCTTTCGGTGAGCCTTGCATGCTGGATTCATCTCTGATTTAACTTGCTTAGTTGTACGGCTCTACTGCCACATACAAAGAGGTGAGGTGGTGAACCATGAATATAGATATAGACAAATCAAGACGAAATATCTAATATAAATGTCGAAGTTACGCAGCGGGAAAATCCATTTTGGGGCGGCTATCCCCATGGTTGGCCGAACCACATGGCTAAATGGGGTGGGCCGGACTGGAAAATCTCTAGATCATGGCTGTTGGCTACGGCTGTGGCTGCGCAGTGCGCAGTCAGCCTGGCATTTTGTTTTCCATCAATCTTATCAAACCAATCATGGTTAAAAGAAGCCTTGGCATGTTTCCATAACTGTAGACTGAAAATAAATACATAACATAAATTTCAAAAAATCATCACGGCTGGCCAACGGCCAGCCATTTACATTTGGGAGTGGCTGTGGCTGGCTGTGGCTGTGATGCAATGGCTGTGGGGCGGCTTAGGCCAAGGAAAGTATCGAGTTTTTACGGGCTCGCTTGTCCTTCACCGATCAAGGCGTCTTACTGGTATTTACCTCAAGACGCAGTTAAAGCGTACTTTTCATCGGACTGTATCATGTTGATCTGGATCAAGCAATGGCTTCTGCGATTGTCTTTCTAACACCATGCAGTCCTTCTATAGGTGGCAGCACGAGGGAGATAAGTTTCGACAGATGGCGGGACGAGCGGCGTCTTGAGCTGTTCAACAGCGCCTCCGAGCAGAAGTGTGGGTAATGAGTCGACAGCTCCGTCCTGTCCTGCCTCTTCAGCTGGCTCCTCCTCCTCCTCCTCTGCAGGCAGCTCCCGCACTACAGCACCCTGCTGTGTGGCATCAGTGACCTATGTGATCGGGTCTAACGCTGCACCGGAGGCAGTGGCTCGTCGGGCGTCGGCCCGAGGTTGGTGCTGCTGCCGCTCCTGTGTACAGATGGCAGCACTCAGCATCTCACAGATGGCGAGTCAAGCGCAGTGCAAAGCGCTGTCCAAGAGCACCTTTCAGGCTGTGCTGCACGAACCAGATTCGTTACGGAGCATAAGTTGGCTGCTCATTTCTATTAGTTCGTGTCAGTTATGGTAATTTTATAGTTTATAGTGCCGAAGTGTATAATGCCGAAGTCATATAGTGCCGAAGTTTATAATTTAAAGTTTATAGTGCCGTTCTACGACGGAACTTAACATAGCTTGATTATACCAACTCCTGATTTCAACCAACTGACAAAATCAGACATACAAAATCAGACATCCCACTGACGCATGAACACAATATTCAAAGCGACGATGGTCGGGTGCTCGTGGGGCTCTTCCAGGACTACGAAATAGAAGAAATGAAGCGGTGGTGGTGGGGGCGCCGGTGGCGACTGGTGTTGTGACAAACTAAGATATGATTTCACTTGATTCCGGTAGCCGTGTTGTTAATGTGCCGCGTTTTTTGCTAGGCGAGGTGCAGCGATTTAGTCTTTTGGACTTTTGCACCAATCATATTCTTTCATTTTCTGTAGGTACGTTGTTTTTCTATTTAATTTGAAAATAGATAAGCAAACGAACAAACTCTTAAATATAAATTATATATTAACATAAAACACACATTACGAAGCAAAACACACAACAATGTTAGTTACTGTTAAAAGGTTTACATAGGATAAAAACCAGCCGTCAAAGTTCATAAAGAAACACATTTTTGCTGCTGATTCCATGTGCAAAACTTGGACGAGTATAGTTATCGATATTTATAGATCACTTGACTAAGTGAAGTCACGCATCAAATATGTAGTATGTATACAAACATTGACAAATCTGAATTCTCGAGTACCCCTGGCTAGAGCCGGCTGCGTTTTTCTGTGATATCTTCCAATTGAGTAATGACCGTGAGAAAGACTTACAAGGGATGAGGGGTGAGCGCGGAGCATAAGAGAACTATCCTCTCACAAACCGAGTACTAAATGAGCGGATAGTAGATACACGGTGCGAGAGGATTGCTGAAGCTGATATATGTTCAATTCTAAATGCTCTAATCGAATCGGTGGATCCTACATGAGCAGCATGCACAGGTAGGGATGGTAAACGCTTTGTGCTGGAGCACTGAGTAGAGCTACCCACGAGTACTGACTTCCGCCATATCCTGAGGCTACAGTCTGACAGTGCCAGGTCTTAGGTATAGCCTACTTGCGTGAGACACTGGAGAGGATCGCTCCAGTATGGACCTATTATTATCAGAAACAAGTTGCTTCGCGTGCCAATGAGCTATGAGTACATCGATCTCGTAATGCGGACTCGCGGCCTCGGTTAGCGCTCGTTGGCAGTCAGCTAAGCGTCTCTTTCAGAAGACTGCTGGCTGAGAGTGGAGATAGTGCGCTTGGGGCCGTAGCCAGTCTGGAGTTGGGCTTAAGCTCATGTCAAGCTCTGCTAGGAGTGCGCGGGCTGCAATGGAAGCTTGCTGCGGAGGCTCTGAATTTGCTTTGCAGCTGCAGCCGTCGGTCTGATAGCGGGCGCTGGTTGCGCGCGGCGTCGCATGCCTTCGAGCGCCGTAGACTGCTGCGATCTTGATCAGCGCTGCTAGAGGCTGGCGTGGTGGAACGTCCTCGTAGGAGCACAGAGGTAGCACACGCGTACGTGATACGCTGCGTGGTGGTGCCCTAGATCGAAAGCCACCAGACTTCTATAGCGCTCAGAGCGCGCCGTTGGGCCAGGCATCGAGGTGAGTCAGCTAAGGGTCAGAGAGATATTATCATTTTGCCTGTGAGAACTCTCCTGCTAGCCAGTTCTGCAGGCTGGTGCGTTCAGCAAGGGAGCATGGTCATATCCCATAGCCTCTGCTGCTGGGCGTGTGGAGGAGACACAGTTCAGCCTCTGCTGCAGGGGCGGGACTGAGGAGCAAGGTTCATTAGACCTTACACTGGTAGTATATGAGGTGAGCCGCGAGGAGCCAGCTTGATTCATTTAAATTTCTTGTTAAATGCCGTAAGATGAGGGCCGACGTATGTCGGTGAGGTATGGCGCTAGGTGTACAGTAAACAAGCTCTGCCCGCTCGAGCATGATCACGGAGAGAAATCTAGGTTCCACTGACGTCTCTGCTTCTGGGGCTTGAGGAGCGGGTTCATTAGCTCTGTTTGCTCGCAGGGCTTAAGTAGAAGAACCTCTCTAAGGGTGTCACTGAGCTAGCCTTGCTTCTCTACGGCAGAACCGTGCTGTGTGCAGGCAGCACGGGTTCATCAGCTGTCTGCTGCTGAGTGGGGTGCTGTAGGAATGACGGTTCAAATCGATGGCTCTAGCACAATCGCGCGCTTGAGAGCGGAGGCATGGTCTGCGAGTGCAACAGTGCCAGCTCTCGCCTTATTGAGGTGTACTCTGAGGGGACCCTGTGAGGTGTCTTCATACAGTGTCTCTGCACTTGCTCGGCTTTTTGGGGACAGCCAGAGGTCAGGTCGCATACCTGCCTTCTCGGGAGAGTGCTGAGGGTAGTCCGCAGTTACTCTTCATTATGTTGCGCATGTCCTCGCTTGCCCGACGCGGGCCTAGCACGGGTAGGTTCTAGCTCCTGCTGCTGGGCTGAGGAGTCAGGGTATCTCTCGAGTGTCGGAGTCCGAGGCTCGCTCGAGGAGTGCAGGTTCCATCAAAGCACTCTGCTGCTCTAAGAGGGTTCACTGCACGTATGAGGCAGCGTGTCCACCTAAGCATCTGCTGCCTCCGCGGGGAGCTGCAGGAGCAGGTGGTAGCTGGGCGCGCGAGCGGCGAAGTAGGACGGCCAGATGTCAGTGAACTGCCCTGACCCATGCAGCTATAGCCTGTCCTCTGCCACGATGCGCACTGGGTTGGTACTCGCGACCCGCCTACCCGGATCGCAGTACTCACCCCATGTCCGAGGGCGCGGACGAAGCCGCTCTGGCCGTCCACGCGGTAGTTGACGGTCTGTTTGCGAGTGTCGGGCAGCTGGTACATAGTAGGACGCCCTCCACCTTGTCTCCATCCCTGGTCTCCTTGTGGACCGTAGTCGTTACCGTAGTCATCCTTCACCGCCCACTGGAAGTCGTATTTGGCAGGTTCCTGCAGGGAAAGTGAGGGGCACCATATATAGTCAGAGCGGATGTGAATCATTTTGAGGATAATATCCGATAATAATATCAGTGAAGCCTTTCATATATCGAAATTAATTTAGACTTGTAATTTAAAGAGTTGTTGCAAATAGCTCTAAGGCAAACAAGTAAACCAATACATAGAATGATCAGGTGGGTTCAGATTGATAAAATAATTATACAAATATAGGCGCATGCAGGAGGGGCTGAGGCTACTCACAGCGTTCTCAATTGCGGTGCTATATTTGCCCAAATCATCGCTGCCTTCAGTCGCCTGGGAAGCGGGAGCTGGGGAGTAGCTGGGCTGGGGAGCGGGAGCTGGAGCTGGGGAGAATCTGGGCTGGGGAGCGGGAACTGGGGAGTAGCTGGGCTGAGGAGCTGGAGCTGGGGAGTAGCTGGGCTGGGGAGCAGGAGCTGGGGAGTAGCTGGGCTGGGGAGCGGGAGCTGGAGCTGAGGAGAATCTGGGCTGGGGAGCTGGAGCGTGGATAGCTGGGCCTGGGAAGCTGGAGCTGGGGAAGTAGGCTGGGGCCTGGGGAGGCAGGAGCTGGGCGAGTAGCTGGGACTGGGGAGCGGGGAGCGAAGCTGGGGAGTAGCTGGGGCCTGGTGAGCNGTCTACGAGTATGTGAGCTCTGCCGGGACTCCATCCGAGGGTATGTTACAGTGGCGCCTCCCGGGAGGCGTTTAGAGCAAGTTGGAGCAGCCCAGAGCAGCGTTGCGGGAGGCGCCATGGGAACGATCGGAGGAGTTTAGAGGAGGTGTCAGCTGTTTGCGTCGAAGATTGGGTATCTGTTGACATAACAAATGTATTCAGTCCCGCGCCATGAATGTACTCCAGCCTCCTTCGGTTGGCCCACCTCGATTACGGGAGCAGGTTTCAGGAGTTTATAGGAGGTTTCAAGCGAAGTTAGTTGAGCTTGAAGCAGCCATGGGAACGACCGGGGGAAGTTAGAAGGTTAGAGGTGTGGTGTTGTGCTGTCCCTGACGTCACGTGCAGTCGCGGTGGGATATCGCCGCGACTATTTAATCAAGTTCCCAAGCGGTCGCATACTGTTGTTAGAAACCCGGCCGCTTCGTCCGCCCTGCCGCCCCTATCAGTGCTCCAAGCTGCGTCGCTCGCCCCCAGTCAGCCGCCGAGCCGCAACCTTCACCCAGTACACCAGCTACAAACACCCCCAGTCATTGGTACCGTCCGACCCGCTGACAGGGCCATCCCGGCCTCGCCGTAGTCAACGGAACCGCCGCCGCCCCAGCGCCTATTGGTCACTCCACGTGCGGCCTCGTACGGCCATTAAAAACGATTGATCCGTGCCGCGCGTGTCCGTCGCGAAACGTTGTTGTGCTGGGTTACGTTCGTAAACAGCGCGCTGCTGCGCATCCAATACGAACGTACGGTCGGGGGAGGGGCAGAGGGAGAGGGAGTTGTGGTGTTGTGTTCGCTGACATCACGTGCTCTCCCTCGTCCTTCCCCGGCGTTCCCACATGGGGAGCGGGACGCTGCCAGATGGCGTCGCGTCCGCTCCCGTCAGTTGGGCTCGAGACCTAATACAGTGAACACGTGCAGCCGCTCTCTGAAACTGAACAAGAGGCAGTTGCTAGGAGGTGCCACGGGAACGGACCCTGAGTAAAGTTTGCTCCCTCTATGAGTCAGCAACTTGATTGTGACAATGCTTTCCCGGTGAGTTAACCTTTTAACTCGAATTCAAAGGAATGGGTTGAATGAAAAATGCGGTTGTTCTAGAATATAATCGCCAAGTTTGCTTGCGGCTCGAATTCGTCAATTGATAGTTAATAACTCAGTCATAGTTTTACCAATGTTTAATACGCGATGACATCAAGTATGAGTAGCTTTTAGCTTACAGGCATATGACGAGAACAGTATAAGCGAGAATCATGTGACGAAAGCTGCTATGCTTGCCCCAGTCGGTCAAAACCCCACATAGGTACTCCACACACGTCACCACAATACCTCGCCGCACTTACCACGAGGTGGCTTCACAAACATCTCACATCAACAACTCTAATAAAAGGCACTTGCAACAGAAGCTGGAAGTACAGGTTGGCACATGGCTTTCCTCGCTGAGTCTGCCATTCTAGTAAACTCCGCTGACCCGAAGTCCAGAGTCCCGGTGGCTGCTCACAGCAGTCCACGGAGCCGCCTCGACCCGTGCGGACGTGGGGTCGGCCGTGCCGTGCGCGACTCAGTAAGGGTACTTTGACACGGCGATAGCCACCACAAACTTGGAGGTCTTCTTCCATCCCTTGGTCCGAAGGTCGTACGTGAAACCGTCTATATCCAGCCTGAAATGCAAAACGGTGTTAGAGTTTGGCTGTTCTACAGAAATGTAGTCTGTAACGAGTTCTGGTATTCTAGTGCCTACTGCATTCCTCGAAATGGCATTCCTGTGCGTTTAGTACGTCTAGGTTTGCTACAGTTAAATGTCTTTGAATTGAATTCTTATCTTACTATTGGATACGTTCTTGACAATGGCATCCGGATATTGTACGCGATGTAGATAAGTCCTTTTTTTATCAGAATTCACATGACCTTAATGTATCCTTGTTTAGATACACGTTCGTTAACCCATAACATAGCTCATACTAAATCCGCATGCACCCTGACCGCACTGTATAGTTGAGAGGTACTCAACCCAATCCAGTTCAACACATTACTGCACTAATGATACCTCTGGAGCGGTAGGATATCACCTGTGCTATCCGGCATCCTCATTCGTCTGCGACGCGTCTCACGTGTATTGCTGGTGGTAACGGTGATTCCGTGTCCTAAAAGTTGTTCATAAGGAGCTCCTGTGTTGCTGCAAGGCTTTCCCACCCCGTATCGCAGCGGGGGGGGCAGGGGTGCAATTTATTCCTTAAAGGGTCGAGCGGGGACCCATCGAGATTGCTCAGATAACACATTTTGCATTAAGTAAATGGATTTCACAAAAAAGCCAAATACGTAGCCTTTGAGTGAACAGGCGAAGGGTCACCTTCTGGTGATGCAGGGGCCGTCAGAGCAATGAGTAGGTTTCGAGTTGCCCAGTTGAGGGCTTTGGGATGTCAAACTGGTCACGTTATTAAAGGGCTTGAGTCCAACCCACTTTTGTGGCAAAACACTGTCCAAGAAGGACCTCGCGAGCATGTCAGGTCCATTGAGATTGTTTTCGAGGGTATCTCTCGATGTCATGCGAGGGGCCCATTAGTCAGTTGAAAAAGTTTTGAGATAGAATAAGAGGAGACGTTAAACACTGAAGTGGGAATCCGTACAGTTATTTGGCATATTCCAAGGGTTATATTTAGGGTGGCCACAATGATGTTTTTTGCGCCGCCCCGAGCACACACCTTACGACGTCTGGCTGCGCTCTGTTACAACTGTCAGCAGCTCTCGAGCATGTTCAGGTTCTTATCTGTGAAGCGGCGTAGGTTCACTACTGTACTCGGCGCCGTCGGGACAGCGGCGGGTCGGTGATGCAAGCACCCCTCTGCAGAAATTCTGGCCGCGTTTCGCACGGAAGGCAAGTGCGCGGAGTCCGCAGGTGCGTTCGAGCCTGGCTCGGCCAAAAGCTTGCGAAGCACGCAGTTGCGAAAATATTTGGGCTTTGCGGATTCGCGGACAAAAGGACGGCGCGGAGGGCCCGGATTCAAGACAAAAGACGCATTTATCGCTTTGGGGACTTGGGGGGCTTTGGAAGGCTGGGCCGAGAAGTGCGGGCCGGTAGAGGGCCAAGAGCGCAGAGAATGCCTACGGTCAACGCCAGGCCCGCCGAGCCGATCGAAGGGGACAGGGATAAGCCCTCAAACAGACCGACGAGGAGGAAAGGGCGCGGAGCGCTGCCGCCCGGAGCCGTCAAGTGGGCCTAACAACACAGGTCATGGCACAGCCGATGTCACCGACCGTTAAGTGGTTTACGAGGTGGTAAGGGGACGAACACAGACACTGGTTGTAACCGTAGCGGTAAAAGAGCGAGAGTTTGCTCTTAATAACTGAAACTCATGAAGGTAAGGATGGAAACTAGGGATTGCGACATTAACGACGATGAAAAAGAGAGATAACAGAATAGTGGTTAAAAATAAAGTAAGACGTCGAATAAAAATTAACAAAAATTAAATGGCAATTAAAGCTATATTGGTTATTGGAATAGGTTGCAAAAGATAGAGACGTCAGAAAGATAGAAGAGTAAGTAATACAAATGAAGTTACATCTCCAAATAAATATAAAAAGGTGATGTAGCAATATTATTTTTCATATACTGCTCGACGCATGCACTTTACACGTGACCAGTTCCGCCCGCAGGAGGCATCGGCATTGTTACCTGAAGAAGGCTCGCTGCACGGTGGTGCCGGGGTTGGTGAGATCGCTGACCCTCAGCTCGACCACGTCCTGCCCGGCGCCGACGCCGGCCGGCAGCGCTACCAGCGTGTGGGTGAGAGAGCTGGCGTACCTCGTGCCGGGGATACACTGGGAGCGGCACCGTCGCAGGCACAGACTGGGGGGCACGTCAGGGCAGGTCAGGTCAAGTCGGGGCAGGGCAGGTAAGACTGCACCTGTCCTGCAATGGTTATCGCTGTCGACTGAGAAGCATTTATGGTGGACTTACATTCATTCCCGAATGATAATGTCATCAGTTGAGATATGGGAGAAATTTACTTTTATGTGAAATCAGTTGGCTAGTGACTGTGATGACGGCCGGTGGCAGCAGCGACGATTTGGGATTTAAGGGTGCCTCGACTCAGAACTGCGAGAGTTATGTGTCTGGCGACCAAGGGCATAGGCAAGAGGGCTGGGCATCCCCCCTGGAGGCCAAGAGGGCCTCTGAGACGTCGAGAGACCCCTGGAGCCGAAGGGCCTATTTTTGGTATGGTGCCTGCGTCCGGCGACCGCAAAACTCTTTACGTCGCATAAAAGATCGTCCACGAATCTGTAAACATTGCAACAGGCCCCCTACCAGCTTTTAAAGGGCCCTGCCGATCTGCAGATGGACCACTGCCGACATTTAGAGGGCCCTGTCGGTTGTAGAGAGCCCTATGCCGGCATTGATAGGCCCCTGCCGATCTGTAGATCGACCTGCCAATCTATAGAGGGCCTCTGCCGGCACGATTTAGAGGGCCGTGTCGACCTGTAGAGTGTAGAGGGGCCCTCTTCCAGCCTTTAGGGCCCCTGTCGATCTGCAGGCCCTGTAGATCTGCAGTCAATCTGCAAAGCCAGAGGACCCTCTGATGGCCTTTAGAGGGCACCTCGGTGGAAAAACAATAAATGATTGAAAAATCGTAGACAATTTAAACTTTGAAGCAAATTGCAAATATAAACGCCTAAAAAGAAATCAATGGCATTGTATTGCAAATGGACATCTATGTTGTCTTTTATTTTGTATTCTCCCACAAATTAAAAAACGCATTTGTTCGTTGTCGAAAACTTATTTTTCGTTGTTTTATAACATACTGTACAGTTGTAATTATGTGGGCCCCCATTTGCCGCGAGAGCTCCCATTTGCCCCCGGGCGAAATGCTGCCTACGCCCCTGCTAGGGACAACATCGGACCACGGGCCTGGTGCCAGGATCAGCAAAAGACAGTGCAGCGGACCACTGACATGGCTGCTAGGGTCACTGCAACGGTCAGCAGATCACAGATCACTGACCTGACCGGAGTCTCCGGAACTGACCTGGTGCCGGGGTCTGGGACTGACCTGGTGCCGGGGTCTGGGACTGACCTGGTGTCCTAGTCTCGGACTGACCTGGTGCCGGGACCTCGGACTGACCTGGTGCCGGGGTCTGGGACTGATCTGGTGCCGGGGTCTCATACTGACCTGGTGCCGGGGTCTCGGACGTGTCCAGCAGGACAGCTGACGTCGGCGCAGCTGTAGGAGCCGCGTTTGTTGAAGCAAGTGTGGTCGGCAGCGCAGGTGACGCTATTCTCCGAACACTCGTCAATGTCTGCCGGAGATACACGGGGAACGCAGAGTTAGAGCATGGCAATGATGTGCCCGTATCGCCAACCCAACCGAAATGTCACTCACTCAACAGCGATACTAAATTTCAATTTATAGAGAAAAAGTATCATTATGTTAATTTACCATATGCCGAGCAATGTAAAAAGCATTAGCGCGTGGAGTGTGGTATTTTCTGCATACCGCACTGGCGACATATGGTAAAAGACTTACTAAACTCTGCTGTGTATGTAGATATTTGTGACTCGCGTTTTTCAATATTACTTGCACTCGGGCTTCGCTGTGGAGTAAATTTCAAAAAACGCCTTTCGGATCACAACATACATACCAGCATCGTTCACATAATGCTTAATACGCAGATCGTTCAGTAATGCTTATTAACCCATATGCCGGGATATAAAAAAACATAGCCGGAGAGGTGTGGTACAACTTGGTACAAACGAAAAAGCCCCTAGGGCAGGAATTTGTTGTACCAGACGCGCGTGAAAAACAGTGTGTGTGATAAATTGCTGACTGGAATTCTGAAAGCTTTGTCGATTTTTGCTTTCCAAGGCTTTTCAATTTATATCGAAGTCAAAATTTTAACTATAAAATAAATAACTTCTTACTCTGGTAAGGACCTAGTTATAATTAAAACATGATTGAAAAATATGAAAAACACACATTGAATTACTTCCGCGGCATATGGTAATAATAAATAAACAAGTCAGTCCGAGACGCACAATATCATACGATATTGTATTGATTGTAACGTATGACAGTATATGTAACAATCAGTGCAATGCCGTATAATATTTTGTATTTAACGAATGGGTACTTTCACATGTCACAAACAGTGCAATGCCGTATGCCATTGTGTATTGTACCGTATAATTGCATACGTTACAATCAGTGCAATGCCGTAATAAATTTGGATTGCAACGTATACTTTCATAAGTCACAATCAGTGCAATGCCCTTATTACTAACTCATGAAGTAAGACGTACACATGCTTAGGTTGTTTGCCTAGCAAACACAATAGCACACGACTGAAAAGGCGGATGAGCCGAACACCGACTGACCGTCACATGTGCGTTTGTTGGGGTTGAGTCGGTAACCAGACGGACACGAGCAGAGGAAGCCTCCGTCCAGGTTGGTGCAGTTGTGCTGACACGTGCCCGCTATGTCGCACTCGTTTATATCTGCCACGTTGACCGAACATTCGTCAGGAGTAGCACGGGAGACACGACACACAACACGTTACAATACCGAACACTTCATAAGCGCGTGATTGGCAGAACAGAACAATAAACGTCAGGCAGCTGATATGCGGTGTTCCGATCCTGATCGTAAACGCCAGCCAGTTCCGATTACGAGTTCTGCGCTCATTCTGTCGTGCCGCATCTGTCAAATCTTGTATTCAAGACGCGTAGTTGCCCTGTGATCAAAGGCGAGCATGCAGCAGGCGAGCATCAAAGGGCATGCGAGCGTGCCTAGACATACGATTGGGCTCACGGAGAGCGTGGACGCGTTGGCGTGGTGAGTTAGAGACCGAACCACAGGGGACCCAGTGACCCACGTGGGAAGCCGTCCTCTCATATACACTCTCCGTTACAGAGTATATCGGTCCCATCAGACTCTGACTGTGAGACCGAGCAGCTGACCTGTACAGGGGAAGCCAGGTCCATCAGACCGGAATCCCGGCGGGCAGATGCAGCGGTACGAGCCCTGCAGGTTGCGACACTCCTGGGTGAAGTGGCATCGGTCGATCATCTTGGCGCATTCGTCAATATCTGTCGACATATGTGGGGATAGATAAGTCAGTTAAACGCAGTGAAATCCATACGCATCAGATATCTCAATGGCGCAGCGACACGCACGAGGCCGGAGGTTTAGTACAGAGCTAACGCTGATAAGAACCGAACTGCAGCGCCGGTCTTTCGGCTATAGGGCCCTACCGTGATGAAAAAAACAGTACGCCCCGCCCTACCACCACAAGTCTGATAACTAGGGTGTGATAGTGATATGGCCTACAGTCACAGATGGCAATGACTGTTACGATGTCACAATATGAGAAAGCGTATGTGGTTTTATGATAAGTGTATACTGTATAGTGTATACCTAGTGTTGCATGTTATATCATGTATTCTGTGACTGAACATAGAATAGACAGTTTTTTAATCTGTTAAGACTATATCTGATTCTGATTCTGATGGCAACCCGACAGGCATCAAAAGACTGTGTTAGGTATTCACCTTCGAAAAGCGAATTTATCCAAAAGAGATACCCTTAATATGACTGACTACGTTTAGTTCAGACTTACAACCTTATCACACCCCGCAATCACCGCACAGGATTTGAGCGCACCAGACTCCCACAGATGCCGGGTGTGCGGACTATCAATCAAATACCACAGCTCTACCATCAGGAATCACCGTTACCCACGCGCAGCGGCCAACAGCGTTCGATGACTTCGACTCCTACGCTCGTGGCCCACACTCCGCCCGCACGCTCCACAAACTGCCCGCATCTTCAGTCATCATTCATAGCGATGGCGCAGTCTCCAGAACCACCCCACCGTTCACGTACCGACACAATCCCCGCTGCTGGTCAGGTGGAAGCCGCGGCGACACGGCCGCACGCACTTGAACGAGCCGGCAGTGTTGACGCACTGCTCATCGTAGTAGCAGTTGTGCATCTTGGCGGTGCACTCGTCAATGTCTGCGGACAGGGAAAGGGACGGTCAGCGTAATCAGCGTGACGTACTTTGATAAAGGAGCAGTGCTCTGCAGCTGCCCGCACGGGTTAAATTCACAAAACATGATAACTGCATCAAATTGCATTTGTATTTTCACGTAACACAAAGGGCAACAACTCTGAAGAAATACAGGGTATGTTTCACCAACTCATGCATCAGGAATAACTCAAAACGTATTTTTACCAATAATTTAATCAATGCCCATCAATGCACTTCGGTACAGTAACCACTACTCGAGGTCGAGGGTTCGAACGCAGTGAGATTCCCCCCACTCAGAGTGGCAACCCACCGGTGCATTTTCCGTTAGGCAGCAGGCGCAGTCCGGAAGGGCAGGTACAGCGGTAGCTTCCCGGTATATTGATACACGCGTGACTGCAGGCGCCCAGCATCTGGTTACACTCGTCAATATCTGGCCACAGAACGATTTGATTACGATATAGTGAAACAAATGCAGGACAATGATATAGAACGGGCAGGATTATTGTTTCCACTGGTCTAAGAAAATCAAATATAGAAGCTAGACACCAATAAACGTCACATGTTCCAGAGCCATCCAGCAGCTTTCCCAGCCAATTAACTTGGGCACTGAATCGGGTCCAATGGTTTGACCTCATTGTGCCGATCCATGGCCCAAGTTAATAGTGTTGGCTGGGTTCCTTTAAGCAGGAAAAATATTGTAGGACGTACTCCATTCTAAAACTTAACATTTCAATGAATGAAACGATAACAAAATAGTTGACCACCTCCGGCACATATTGCAGAGCTTTCCCCGCGTGTAAGATACCCATTACATAGTTCCAGCAAGTGACATCACTGACGTGAAAGCCTCTAACAGCGTCGTCGCCTCATCACTGATTGCCGTCACGCGCCACGTACCGTCACAGCGTCCGCCGGCCACCAGCTGGTAGCCCTGGTAGCAGTCACAGCTGTAGCTGCCGCGAGGTGTGTTATGACACAGCTGTTCACAGGGAGACGGCGAGCTGCGGCACTCGTCAACGTCTGCCAGCATACGGCAGCGTCACACCATACATTCAGACGCACGTCTTTTCGTACTCACGTCTCACATGCATACGGCACAGTGACATTTGTCAATACCATTATACCTTCAGTATATATGCTATTTATACATACATGCCATTGACATTCAACGCGAACATTTCACGTTCGGAAAACCCGAACATCATAATTATTATTCACGCTGTTTCATTCAAAACGTTTCATTCATTCATTAATTCAATTATTTATTCATTCGTGAATTCATTTATAAACCCTTTAAGACATTTCAGAGGCCATTGATTCTATGAATGAAATATAACACCCTGGTATCCATTTCAATGAAATACTCAGGATTATTAACACAATAACCATCATAACTTACGTTTGATCACAGAAAACAGCGCTGTATACACAATATAGCGGTACTGACCGAAACAGCCGGAGGTGCCGGGCACTTTGCGCAGTCCCGGTCCACAGTTCTGCACGCAGCGGTAACTGCCGGGCGTATTCTCACACTGGGTGTCGCCGGCACACTGCGCCATGCCCCACGCACACTCGTCCACGTCTGCGGGAAAATCCTGGTAAGGTCAGAGGCCTGTTCGTGCAGTATTCATTGGCTCTGCGGTTGGCTGCGGTTCGATGGTCAGCAGTCAGCATTCAGCAGTGGTCGGCAGCAGAGGGGATAACGGAAAGTGGGGATGGGGCGAAAGGTGTCATACCTTTCCGCAGCCTGTCGCACAGCTGCGGTTGGCTGTCGGTACGGAGCTTACGGTTTTGATGTCTCGAAACAAAATCTCACGCATCTTGCAAATGACGTGAAAAAGGAGGAGCGCTACGCGCGAACATCCAGCCCCCTGGGAGGATCGAACTCCCGACCCTGGTTTACAAGAATTGCTCTACCCATAGCTAAGAGGCACGTGATCAGAGCCGCTTAGGAGACAACACAATTCCAGTCATCAAAGTTTAGCTCAAATTTACTCAAGTTCAAATAGCTAAAATATATATATATATTCCAAACAGTGCTTAGTCCAACCACCAATTCGTTTATCTAATCTAAAAATATTTAGCATATATTGCACCCAGTTTAACGCCTAGAGCAGGGGGGCTCACTTCGGGCACCTTCAGCATTACCAACGAGGTCCAGCACATGCTAGCCTCCTGATTGTCGTGACGCACGTCACGTGTACGTGACGTCAGGTTGTCACGGTTCTGGTAGCCGGCATGGCCAGCGTGTTAAATCTCGTTTGTTCGCCCCCTCTAGCTCAAAAACTAAAAAGGCTAGCGAGACGCAGAACACAGCCATTCGAAAGCTCTCTACCAAGGCATTTGAAAGTTGTGTTGACATTTTATGGATCAGGTCAATATTGAGCCCAGAGGTCATCAAAGTCAGTATTCAAGTGAAAGACTTTTGCTTTATTTTTTAGAAGGCTTCCGAAATTATCTCGGAAAACATATGGACCAATTAACAAAGGGAAAAAAGCAATCGAAACTCATGCAAGTTCAAACGACTTGTCTTTATCTAATTAAACTAATCATGGGTTTAGATCCAGAGGTCATCACAGGTTCAGGAGTATTCTATTTAAAAGTTTGTCAATAAAAAGTTTTTAATGATTAACAGTATAGTAATAATTGTTGGGACGGGTATTGCACATTTGCCTGATGTAGATCCTAGGGTGTATGTCCTATTCAATTGAGGCTTCAGAGCCCCCCCCCCCCCCCCCCCCACTGCGGATCCAGGGCCCAATCTCACCCAAGTGCGGTAAATGCACAAATCGGCATGCCGTAAATGAGTGCTCAGAGTACTGCCAATCATTAAGGAACAGGTGTTAGTTCATTATCGTCGTGGTTTCACAAATAGCTAGTCAGGTAGAGTGTAGTCAGGTATACGGGTGTCGCAGATCTACTGTTCAACGTTTTTTCTATTTGTTGATGTATCATGTGAAGTTTCTACAGACAGTGTTTTGATTTAAGCTTTTTGCTTTTGTCCTCTGCTTATTTTCACTATGTTCACTCATTTTATGTAATGACATCGACGTATCATGTATATTATATGTACGAGACGACCTAGTTATGCTCCCGGGACTCGCCGTGTACCGGTTTTTGCAGGCGTGCCACACAATATGCCGTACTTACCAATTTCACCGGCGAGTTTTGGTGAAATTGGCATCTAATGGCTGTTCCTCCCCATGACATCAGGTGAGTGGCCTACGCGGGACCTCAACCCGCCTCAGGCACCGGGCTCATTACCTGTGTGATGGTCTCACTCTAGGACGAGTGATCAACCACATTTATGAGCACGTTGCACTTCTCTATCGTGCAGTATTTCGAACGCAGAATTATCTGACGCAAAAGGTGTCGTCGGTGACCGGATGACCTTCAGGATGATCCCGTATGGGGTCACTGAACCAAACCGCACTTGGACTCATACATAATTAATCACTGATTAGAAAACAAATCCTCGGGAATGACTGGACTGATCAATCGTCCCAAAACTTATGAATTTTAATATTTCCCACTTGACAATATCATTGTGGAATCGATGGAGTGTGCTCAGAATTAGAACCTGATCAAACATCTAATCCGATTGATAACAAATATTTATGTAATGATTACAATGGCCAGAATCTTAATGTTATCCTAACAATTTGAATATCGATCCCTTAAAAACTGCTGGTCATGCGACGCTAGAAAGCACATTTTAGTAGGCTGGAACTTACACTTGAAAGCTGACTCTTCATCCGACACGCAAGTGAATTTTATCTGCAAAGACTTCGTGCGGAAACAGATCGCCATGATAAGTATTATAGCCACAATTTAGGTCAGCGATCGCTACGCGGCACATCGGTCCACTTCAATTATACTCCGTTATCTCGATATAGTATACAGCAAGGTGGTGTTAAACACCACACTCCCCCCAGTGAGAGCGTGCACGGTTTAAAGATGATTCTAGCGCCAGAGCCTTTACTTTTGCTCTAATTTGCCTGTGTGCCCAGGGACACATGGTTAGCTGTTGTGGGATTTTTTAGGCTGAACAGTTAGCTAATTGCACCGAAGGCTTCCCGTGTAGAAACATGCGAGAATCCGGCGAACGCGAAAACGCGGGAGCGGCACCCAGGGATATACCTGTCATTGCGCTAGAAGAGAGATCGGAGCCCAACTTGCTGATTCGGAGATACTTAGGTGTTAATGAGTGGTGCCAGGCCATAGAAGTATCTCGATCTTGGCGCCGGTATGACATTCTTCTTCGCCCAACCTTCCTCCCAAGAATGTACATTTAGAGGGGATTACCCCTGTGAACCCTGTGCGGGAGGAGGCCCCTGTTTTACCAGTGAGGCCTTATTTGCCCGTCACTGAAGATGCCTCCCTCTTCTGGCACAGAGGGGTTCCTCCCGCCAGGAGGGCCTCCTCTTTCCGCAGTAGGAGGCTCCTCCCCACACTGAGGGGCTAGCCATCCTACTCCATACGTGACGTGCTGTGCCTTCCTTCTCGCAACAGGTCGCACTCTACCTCGCACAGGGGCCCTCCTCCCCAGAGGTGCTCTTCCATTATACGGACAGGGGATGCGTCTCCTTTTCGACTCACACAAAAGGGGACCTACCATACTTCCCAAACAACGTAGTCTCTTGTTGTTTATTAATACTATGAGAGGATCCTGTATTTTGACATGGGAAACATTGTAACAAGTGTCTGGAGACTTCCTTTTGTGCATAACCAATGCGTTTTCTGCTCTTGCAATGAGGATAAGGATACCATTCACACTGGCTCTCTACGCGTACGCAGAGGGTATCCCTTTGACGTTGGGCCTCCTTTTACAAGAATATAACAGGTAGCGTTTAGGCCAAAGTGGGTGGGCAAAATCATAGTTATTGCCGTACCCTGATTTTGACAGGTGGTGGCAACTGCACCCTGCCCCCGGAATTCCGCCGCCACTTGCCGGCCCCACGACCGGGCGCCGTGCGGGTGAGGTCGCGGCCCGGCGGCCCCACCCGGATTCGCAGTGTATGTGTGTGGGGGGGATGAAGCCCCATATTGAATTAGGAAACCTACTACCCCTAGGTATATCTACAGCTGGGCAATATGGGCAATTGCCCCTCCAAAAATTACTTCTATATGTATAATCATTAAAATTATTTATGGACAAACTTTTTTAGAAAAATAATGACCTCCTGACATATTGGTGACCTTGATTCCTAAACTCATGATTAGCTTAAAGTCGATAAAATCATTATCGATTGAATGATTCATGAGCTTTCGATTGCTTTATTTCCTATGTTCATCTTCTCGTGACCAATGATAGACCTTATTCGGTCACTTCGAAATTTAGTGACTCATTTTGATGACCTTCTGATGACCTTTTCATGAACAATCCAAATATTTTCTCACAATTCCGAATATGGCCTTGAGATAGCTTTCGAAAAGCTGGTTTTACTGAACGTCTCGCTAGCTTTTTTTTTTACGAGTTTTAGAGGGTTTTACCAACGAATTTAACACGCTGGCCATGCCGGCTACCAACCTTGACAGCTTACGTTTCACATTAGACGATGACGTATCACGACTCCAATCTGGGTTGAGATACCCTGTGTTTCTATTTAGGCCTCGTTGCACATGGCCCTACCTTTATAGAGCCTTGGCCTGTGAGCTCCTATTTTAACCACAAAGATACGCCAGCCAAAGGGAATAAGTGCGCAAGAACTTTGGACTTAACTAGGTGAACGATCATTGAGTTCGGAAAGATAACTGCTGAGGTGAAACCTGTAAAATCTGCACTAAAAAGTCATCAGTTGTACCATCAGTTACGCGTATCTACTCAAGATGTCGCTACTATCGTACAAGAGAACATAGATGTCGCAGCGATCGCCGATATTATTCCGCCGGTATTTCGCAAAGCAGTGCAGTCGTAAAAGCGGCGCGGCGGGCCCTTGTTGTAGAGCCTTAGGCTTGTTATAGAGCCCTGTACTTTTAAATAACTGATATAAAATCCGGTGAGATTATTTTATGAAATATTGATGTAGTCCACTTGCAGTTGAAGTTGCTGGTGTAGTGGCAGATGGAAGCCGAAGGCGAAGGAACCACCGAACTCAATTTAATCCGTGAATTTATGCAGGGTATCTGTATAATATCTATATCAGGCACATACAATAACGTCATTCAACGAAGGAATTTGATTTGCCTCCACATATCATAGCTCTGTTTTTCTTCCTTGAGTCATCAAAGGCTAAACATGTCTCAAAGGCGCAAGGCGTGAGGTGATGCACGAGGAATTAATTAAACGGACAGTTCGGGATTTGGGGGTTAGGAGTACCGGCTGTTCAGGAATAGAAGAACACGAATGAAAATTTAGGAGCCGATTTGAGACATTCGACACATTCGATACATTGACATTCGCATGAATATGTAGTGACAAGCCTGATTTGAGACATTCCACACATTGTACACATTCATCAAAATGGTATTGTTCGTAGCCGACTAGAGCTATTCCATACATTCAATGCATTCGCCGAAACGACTCTTTCCCAGCCGACTCCAGAAATTTGACACATTCGATACATTCGCATTTAAAAATAATTGTGGCCGACTTGAGAAATTCGATAAACTGCATTCGATTTATCTTTAGTCGGCTCCGTACAATACCATTTTGACGAATGTATCAAATGTCTCAAATCAGGCTTGTCACTACATATACCAACATGCGAATGTAGGTATCGGATGTATCGAATGAGTCGAATGTCTCGAATCGGCTTCTGACTTTCCACTTGTTAGAATAACAGTCGTATATCAGTCTTAGACGGAGTTTATACTGACATAGCACGGAATGCTCATCAACTTAGCACGAAGCGTATACTAGCATAAGGGGCTTATACTAACCAAACACGACATTAACACTAATTTCACACGAGGTCTCTGCCAGCCTACGTAGGTGCGCGGGTCATGTTGGACCGTGTGCAGGGGGTTTCTAGTGATTCTACCGACCTATGTAATACCGTATATGGATCTAATACGGGGTTTGTACTGTGTAGTGGGTTAACACTGGCGGGGTTAATACGGGGTTTGTACTGACCTACACAGGTGTGCCGGTCATGTCGGACCGTGTGTAGTGGGTTTACCCGGTGGACATTCGCAGCGGAAGCTGGAGACGATGTTGACGCACTGGTGAGAGCAGGGAGAGTCGAGGCACTCGTTCACGTCTGTCCGGCAGAAACATAAGGCATCAGTGACAATCGCAGCTGGAATGTTGGCTTGGAATGTATGTTAGAATGCACGCTTTCTGTTGGTTACGTAGGAATATTCTGACTTCTGACCTTCACGATAAGCGACGGTGAAAAAAACTACCAATCTTGCCGCGGCTTGCTAAACATTTTCGTAAATTACACGAACGTGTTAGACTGTTAGTCATGAATTTAGAGACTAATAGTTTATAATTATTTACAGTCGTGAGCCTTACAACAATATATTTTGTATTGTAATACAATCAAAAACATTCGACATACGTTTTATAGGTAATAGTTCGATACCTATTGTAATGTTGTATTTATGTATGCTGTCCAATCAACCTGGTATAGAAATAGGACAGGTGCAGGGGAACACCACGGGGAACAGTTCTCGGTGTTGTATTTGGCGGCGGAGGGAGTTTGCCGACTGACCCTGACAGAAGGCGACGTTCCGAGGCCGGACCTGGCGGAAACCGTCCGGACACACGTCGCTCTTCGGAGCCGTCCGTGACGTCATACGGAACGTCACCCGGTTCTCGGTGACGTCATGCTGCAGGTCGGAGCTCTCGATGTCGAGGCTCTGCACTAGGGTTCTGAGGACAGGCGGAGCCAGTCTCTGTTTGTGTCTTGGAACATAAACCACCAACATATGGGTATCGAGTATCAACAATGCACAATACAATCGTGCTTAACAGTTTGACGGGTAGTTCTAGACTGAAACTCCATGACGAAACATGCCAAGCAAATACAAATAAATATGTGATGCGCGTTTGAAGCTACTGTGGTTCGCTGCTGATGCTGAATATGATGCAGGTAAAAAACGGTACGGTTTATGAGATGTATGCGGTTCCACGGTCACCTCACGGACCACAGAGCTGGCGGCTGTATTAGTAGGCTCAGTACTCACTTCATCTGTCCTCGGCCGCCGTCGTACGTGACGGTCTCGTTAACGACGAATGGCACCAGGCCAACGCCGGCCTGGTAATACTGAGTGGAGTGAGAGTGTAGGTCACCCTCACCAGTCTGCACCAGGTCACCTGCGGGGCGGGGAGCACGACTTCTGACGACCATAGACTGGCCAGTACAGATTGATAACTGATCACAGACTGACTTGCCGACGTGGCATCTACAAGACCAGTGACATACGACTGACCAGTGACCAGTGACACGCGACTGACCAGTGGCATGCGACCTGAGCCCTGAGACTAATCAGACTGACTTGACCCCGACCCCATATTATCTGAGACTAACTACTGACCACAGACTGACCACTGGTCTGAGACAAATATCTAATCTTCGCTGATCACTACCCTACCACTGAGTTGGAAATTTCCAGTCCCCTGACCTCTGTTTATGCCCACCTTTGACCCCAGCTGACCTCCCGGACTGACCCGGCTGACCTCCCGGACTGACCCGGACTGACCCGGCTGACCTCCCGGACTGAACCCTGACCTCTGACCTCTCACTGACCTCTGAACTGGGCCGGCTCCACGCTGGACCCGGGGCGGCATCTCGGGCAGCTGACCCGTGATCTCAGTGTCGTAGGTCAGCTCACCAGCGTCGTCCACACCGAGACCGATGTGGGTTAATCCGCAGCTTTTCACCTAAACACACACACAGTGCACATTTCTCACTCAGATTCGGGACCAGACCATCGCATGCGATGAGCGCTTAGTACAGGTCACAGCTCCGTGAGAAACAGTAGACAACAGCGACCTATTCAGCCGCTGTTAGCCGCTTCAGTAACCCCACACAAAACATGACCCGATCACAATGTAAATATAGCTAAGTTCATATGCATTGTGTAAACTTAGATGCATTGTACCGATTGTACCTATCCTACCGAGTACCTATCGAGTTTTGACTTGTTAAAAAATATTCGCTCCATCCATTGACTAAACCACCAGTTCGAATGCATCCCGTTCTGCACCTGGCCCACATAATTAAATCTACAAATGTAATTGTTTGATAAAAGTATTGGTGGACATTGTTTCGGGCGGTTTTGTGATGGTCTTGGGGGTGTGACATCGCTATACTACCTGCTGTGCTCTGCCTCACCAGTGGGGAACATGATGTCGCTCTGTTTCCTGAACAGTCCTCCAGAGAGCTCGAGACCGTTCTTGGCGTCATCGGTCTTCTGAGCTGTCAGCCAGGGTATCGGAGTGAGCAGCGGCAGCAGCGGCACCAGACCTGGAGTCTGAACACAACACACAGGGTCAGCCAGGCTACCGGTAACTTCACGACAAAGTAGCAGCTTTTCCGAGGAACGTTTATTCTAAATCGCTTCATAAAGCACAAGCGGCAGACAGCTATGTATTTTAAACTTTGTCAAACTTCTTGAACGGATTCGGACTCCCCAAACCAACTTTGTTGTCGTTCTGGATCCACCAGCCATTGGGAACGAGTCAGTCCCTGGACGTGAAGCTACCCCATCACTCAACCACCTTGGTAGCGACTCCCGTGATGAGGCTCTCCAGCTCTCCCCGCTCCAGATCTCCAGTGACCAGCGTTGTGACCCGACCGTCGGTGATCGGTACAGAGTTGACCTCTCCGCGCACCGTGCCGACGGCAGAGCGCAGCGGCACCGCGCAGCCGGGCAGCATACAGGGCAGCGGCTGACGAACAGAGGGGACACAGGGGGATGCGGGGGGACACCTCAGCGGCACCGCACAGAGGGGACACAGGGAACACCTCAGCACATACGGTAGCTACAAACGCATGAGTTTGCAGCCCGATGTGAACAAACAGTACGCTGGGCATACAAACAACATGGACGAAGTGATGGGCATCTGTTGAAATATGAGATATGCTCTGAAGTGACATACAAATTCACAAGTCAGCCATTTCGTTAAATGACAAGAAGTCAGAGGCGCAGCCAGACATTCGGCAAGGTGGGACACGGACTCCAGGGCTCTCTTCGCAAAGGGACCTCTGAAAAAAATGTCGCGAAAAAATATACCCCGGATTTTAGGCCACTATGTTTTTACAGGGCCCCTAAAAAGTTCGCAAAAAGGGACGTTCACGATATTTTTAGAGTAAAAGCCGGCCCAGTGGGGAGGGTATGTGCCCCTTCTTTGCCCCCTGGCTTCGCCCCTCTGCAGGAAAGTCACAACAAGTCAATACAGGTAATAAGTTAATAATCTCGGTTATAAAGCTGGCGGGAGATTGCTCGAGCAAAGTGTCCTGCTGCTTTACCTGTTGACACGGTGTGAACTTGTCGCAGTCTCTGTACCTGACCCGGACCCCGGTACCGCAGGTCACAGTACATTCACTCCAGTCTCCCCAACCTGTCAGGACACGAGGTACATTAGACTTAGCCCTGATCCTGGGTTACATTTACCTCGTATGCTCTTTGTTAAATTACGAGGACAGCGTTGTTACGATCGATGTCTTATTTCATCGTATAAAGCGTCTGCAAATTAAGACGAGCGAAACTATGTGGTACAGGGTGTTTCATAAAAATGTATCTACTCGGAAATATCACGATAACTCAGGAAGTTTTGGTCGCAGATCTTCAAACTTAGCAGCATCGGAAGGCTAAGGAAATTATACATCACATATGAGAAAATAAATCCCATCGACGTTCTATTCACTTAGCCTTACCGCAGCGAAAAACACTGAAAAAAGTCATAAAAACACACTAGCTATATTTTCGAAAAGAACGCGATCTTTCACAGATCTGAGGTCGCGCTAGAGCAGCAAATAGCAGGTCTTAAGCGCTGGATCAAACACACTTGAGCAGGAAACAGTTATGAACATAAAACAACACGGCATATCTGACAACGTATGTACGACACTCAGGACACCACTCTGACCAAGCCATGGTGGCGACCTCGCATAAGATGCTCAAGTGTCGGCCGGCCGTCCTCACACAAGCTGCATCCTGCGTCCGCATGCTGGCCATGACCTTGCGGCACATGTCTGCTGTGATGGTGGCCAGGATCTCCCTGATGCTCAGCTTCAGGTTATCCGGAGTGCGTGGATGGATCTGTTACACTCTTCCTTTGAGGAACCCCCAAAGAACAAAATAAAGGAGGCTAAGGTCGGATGGCCTGGCCAGGCCACGGAAATCCCGTTTTCTGCGAGATGTCAGCAAACTTGGCCTTGAGCACGTCCAGACTGACGTGAGCGGTGTGTGCAGTAGCACCGTCTTGCTGCATCCACATTCCGTTTCGTTCAGAATCTTCGGGGAATAAGAACTCCTGGAGCATTGCAACGTAGCGCTCGCTATTGACAGTGCACGCCCCAACGTCATCGCCTTAGGGCAAAATAGGGTCCGATAAACTCCGGTTCCTCTTTCGTAGGCTGGGCATATGAAGTGATTTGTGCCATCACTCTTTGGGTTTGAACTGTGCGTCTTTGATATTCTCCTTTAACAGGGCACGTGCTTACATTTTTACATCTATTCAGCATGGGTTGCATCCATCATTTTCTGGATATCATCGTGAGAAAGTGAGATGTGAGCGCAATTTGTTTTTAGCCTTTTTCACTGCGGTGAAGCTAAGTGAATAGAACGTCGGTGGGCTTGGTGATTACTTATGTGATGTAGAATTTCATCAGCTTTCCATTGCTGCTAAGTTTGAAGACCTGCGACCAAAACTGTTGGAATTATCGCGAGATTTCCGAGTGGATACATTTTTATGAAACACCCTGTATGTACCGACGACACAATACACGTCATCGCTATTCTTTGAAGAAATCATAAAATGATCACAACAATGTGACAACAGACTGCCCTCTGCTCCTCTTATTCAACGACACTCTAGGCCCGGCAGCTATGCACACACGTCTTTAACCTAGCCCTCGTCTCTCTCCACCACCATCTGCCCCCTACTCACCACTGTCCACCTCCAGCTGCAGCTCCTGCTTCACCATATCTCCCGTCCTGTGATCAATCAGAGTACACGTGTACCGTCCAGCGTGACGCTCGGCGGCGGCCAGCAGCCGGAGCTGCAGCTCTCCAGGCGGGCTGCCGGGCTGCGTCAGCTCGTCCACCGACAGAGAGCTGGCGCCGTGGGTGACGCGCAGCAGGTGGTGAGCGGGCTGATAGCCTGTGAGGCGGCACAGGGGCACCGGCCGACCGGCGGGCACGCTCAGCTGGGACGGCCCCGGCGCCCAGGCAGCTGTCGTAGGGGCGGTGATTTCTGTGGAGGGTGGGACGGGACAGGTTAACTCAGCTGGGACGGCCCCGGCGCCCAGGCAGCTGTCGAAGGGACGGTGATTCTGTGGAGGGTGGGACGGGAAGGTTAACTCAGCTTGGACGGCCCCTGCGTCCCAGGCAGCTGTCGAAGGGGCGGTGATTTCTGTGGAGGGTGAGGCGGGACCAGGTTAACTAGCTGGGACGCCCCGGCGTCCCCAAGGCCAGCTGTCCGAAGGCGGTGATTTCTGTGGAGGGTGAGCGGGACAGGTTAACTCAGCTGGGACGCCCGGCCGCCCAGCCAGCTGTCGAAGGGCGGTGATTCTGTGGAGGGTTGGGACGGGACAGGTTAACTCAGCTGGGACGGCCCCGGCGCCCAGGCAGCTGTCGAAGGGGCGGCGATTTCTGTGGAGGGTGAGGCGGGACAGGTTAACTCAGCTGGGACGGCCCCGGCGCCCAGGTAGCTGTCGTAGGGGCGGCGATTTCTGTGGAGGGTGGGGCGGGACAGGTTACTCAGCTGGAACGGCCCGGCGCCCAGGCAGCTGTCGAAGGGGCGGTGAGTTTCTGTGGAGGGTTGAAGGCGGGCAGGTTACTCAGCCTGGGAGGCCCCGGCGCCAGCAGCGTCGAAGGGGCGGCGAATTTCTGTGGAGGGGAGGCGGGAAACAGGTTAAGCTCAGCTGGGAGGCCCCCGGCGCCCAGGCAAGTGTCGAAGGGGCTGGTGATTTTGTGGAGGGTGGGACGGGACCAGGTTAAAGGGAACTGCCACCTTTAACATTATAATTTGAGTTGACTATAGACATTTGGCTGCTTGGCATTGCAATTATGTATGGTATAAAAGTTAAAACAACCACTGAGGCGGAATCACAGAGAAATTTGAGTTTGATCTTTGACATCTGTAACATTCCTAGTCCCCATGTATTTGAATTGGGACCCTGATTCGATGTCTTCGTCTCTCTTTACTAAATGTTTAATCACAGTCGACTTGTTTTACGTTTGGCCATACATTAGCCATACACTAGTCATACTTATGGCAGCGCGAAGGTTTTATTTTTTTCCCAAAAAATACTTCATATGACGTCATCAGCTCAAATATTAAACCGCATTTTTCATTAAATTGGGCATGTTTGCGAGAAAACAAATGTCATAATCGTGTTCAGCAGCAATTACCTACTTCATATTTTGCACCGCAAACGGCGTACATTTGATAACTTTTTGGAAGGTGGCAGTGTCCCTTTAACACGGAGGCGGCCAGACGAGAAAATGGCGAAGAATGTATGAATGAACGAATGATTGAATAAATGGACAAATGAATAAACGGTCGAACGAATGAAAATGCATGAATGAATGAATGAATGAATAAATTAATGAACGAGTAAAATAATGAACGAATTAAAAAATTAACGAAGGAAATAATAAATAAATTAATGAATGCACGAATAAATGATTAAATGAATGTATGCATGCACGAATAAATTCATAAATGAATAAACCAATTAATGCAGGAATAAATGAACGAATACATTAACGAATGAATGAACTAACTAATGAACGAATGAATGAACGAATGAATGCACGAATGAATGCACAAATGAATGCATGAATTAACGAATAAATGAATTAACGAATGAATAAATAAATGAATTAATGAACAATGGACGATATCATGAGGATTGAGGAGTGCCGGTGGCAACCTACGTCCAGAGACAGAATCGTGCAGAACAAAAACGGCGTTATTTGCTGATTGGAAATTATGTCGGAAGCGAGCACATTGCTGGGCGAAGCAAGCGTTCAGCCCGTCTCAAAACTCGTTTTCACAGCAACCAATAAAATGTCATGTCGCTCCAATAAACATAAGACACTGTCCGTGTAATCCACCATTTGAACAGCATTCGCAACGCATGCGTTTCAACGCCACGCCACGTTCTATTCAGCTGGTAGCACGGGAGCACCACAGCAGCTGTAGCCTCTGGCCAGCCTTCAACTCACCCTCGACACTGATCTGGACAGTAGCCGTGTCGGTACCGAGCACGTTCTTGGCGATACAGGTGTAGGTGCCGGCGGTGCGCGGCAGAACGGCGGCCAATCTCAGACTACCATCGGCCAGCTGACGGACCTGCTCTGATAGCGACAGGAGGCGACCGTCCAGCTGCCACAGGATGGCCGGCCGCGGCCAGCCGGAGGCCGTGCAGGGCAGGGTCAGAGGTGACCCGGCCGGCACCGCTGGAGCACAGCAGGTCAGATGGTACAGGTCAGGTGGTACAGTCAGATGGTACAGGTCAGATGGGACAGGTCTGATGTCACCGACAACGCAAGTCAACATCGTCACACCACACCAAATGAAAAGAAAACTGACTTTCTCCTTGTCGGCAACAAGCATAATTTGAAAAAAGCAACAGGCTTCCACTTTAAAGTTGATGACACGACCATTAAACCTTCCAAAAAATTAAAAATCCTGGGTGTCGTTCTAGAACCCTGTCTGTCATGGGAAGCACATGTCACCAGCGTGGTCGCGAAATACAACGGAATCCTCATCTCACTCTACAAATTTCGACACTTTCTTCGCAGCAGAATCTCAAAATTATCGTACAGGCGTAATGGTTTTTCCACAATCCTATTACTGCTTGCGTTGTGGGTGGAGCGGCCAAGGTCAACTATACAAAATTCAAAAAGTAATTAATTTCGCCGCCCGAGGTGACTTCTGGAACCAAAAAACATCTCCAGCACCTCCGCCTTAAATTCCGGAGGTGGCTAACGATGCGAGACCATTGGTGGCTCGCCGTGCTCATGAAGGTATTTAAGGGCGCCTTGAAGCAGGAGGGCCGTGTGTCACATCCGCGCGATCTTCACCCCCCCCCGCACCGCTGTGTCGACTCGAGAGACTCGCGCATCGGACCGCAGATCCCTGCAACTCCGCAAATGCCGTCTGTCCGCCACGCAGAGCGTTCTCTCCTACCGAGCCGCGGCTGCCTTATACGGCCTGCCACCTGATATCAGCGGGGTCACCACCCTAGGAACTTTTAAATCTGCCATCTACGACCTGTGAGTGCTCACTGTGTTATGTATCTCACTGATGATTCCTTGTATGCACTACTGTTTGTACTTGCATTTACCTCGATGTATTGACGTGTTATTGTACTGGTTTTGTCTGTTTCTGTAGAATCTTGTTGAGATGAAGCCAGAATACCCACCCCGTGGAAGGTTTTCAATACACTGTTATATAAGCCACACAAGTGAACATCACGGGACGGGTACGGGCTAACTGGTATAAACTTCAAAGGTGCTGAAGCCCAGGCCAAAAGCTCAACTGTTCAATATCACGGCAACTAAGCTGATCGAAACAATCATAGGATGGTGTTCGAGTGCATCATCAAAATGCAGGCTCGAAGCCACACAACCATCGGTAAATAGCCTGGAGATCGGCACACGTCCCGGTGATGTTCGGGCTAGTTACGGACCTGCTTGTGCCGGCGGTCGCTCCATGATGTGAGGAGGCCTCTCCACGGCCACCTTGACGCTGCGGGAGGTGGTGCCGGCCGCGTTGGTGGCCAGGCAGCGGTACAGACCGGCATCGGAGGCAGCCGGGTCCGAGAACACCTATACACAGGCACATAGATCCTCATTGGAGACGAGGTGAGCGGGGAGTATATGGGTCATGGGGTAGCGACAGTTCGCAATGCACGGGAAGTACAGTAGCCTTGCTCGGTGATAACTATTGCTGCCAGACCTGGGCAGGGTTCCACGCACGTGTCAGATTACCGCCTGATGTCCCAAAGCTCGTTTCTGTTAAGACATGCCGAAACAGTGATCATTAAATGCATACATGGTTTGCGATTGGGGAGCGGCAGCAATTCGAACCTGAGACTGCGACCCATCAGTCACAAGGTGAATACGCCAACTGCTCGACCACCGACTGTCCCGGATCTACTGTACTCGCCGCTGTGCTCGGCATCAGATGTTACCATCTGTACTGAACCCAGCACTAACCAGTGTAACTCTGCCCCTGAAGTGAGCTGCCCATCACTAACCAGCAGCTGTCCGCCGTTCTGCACGGAGGTGCTGCCCTCTGCGGTGAAGTCTTGGCCGTTCTTCTGCCAGCGGATGACCGGGTTGGAGTTGGAGGTGGGACGGCACTCCAGCCGGCCAGGGACGCCCTCCCTCAGACGAATCTCGTCAGACATGGGCGCCAACTTAGGCGGACCTGACGGTCACAGGAGGCACCACATGGCATAAAGGCGGAACTTATTCATCGTCCAGTGGTAATTAGGCGGTATAACTACATCCGACAGTCACTTGGTGTCGAATGCGATCATTTTAAACACAATGTAGGCTAAGTATGGAAAGGCTGCTTTCGGGTTTGATACAAAAAGCTTCTCACACTGTTCTTTCTGCTGCCGCAAGATTTGTTCTAGATGGAAATATCGGCGATGGTTTCAGATTTCCCTGCAGATCGATGCACCACTCAATATTGTCACCACGGTAACCCCCCGACACCGACTGTTCAGACCGAGGAGCCCACTACCCCCCCCCCCCGTCCCCCGCGCTACTGACCGAGTCGCTGGAAGACGGTGACGTTGCCTCCGGCGCGGCGCACGCCGACCTCATTCCTCGCCTCACAGGTGTAGACGCCGCCGTCCTCCGGTGCCGCCAGGTGGACAGACCAGGAGATGCGGCCCGGCTGTGAGGAGCGCGCCGCCACCGGCCGGCCCTCCCTCAGCCAGGAGAGGAGAGGAACCGGCGCCCCCTCCGCCGCACACTCCAGGGTGAAGCTGCCGCCGAGACGGGGTGAGGCGGTCACCATCACAAGACGATATCACCGGGTTTATATATGGCCAACTGCTAATTCGACGTATAATTCTTACAAGCAAATAGAGACAAATGTATTTGCGCTGCATAGATCAAGTCACGGAAAAACATTAGCTGTTTTAACTACATTTGAGTGAAGCCAAAGGCTATTTGGAATATTTCCCGACCGATGAAACCAAGTGTTTCCATTTACATTACTTACTTCCCCATTCTCGGGACGAGCATGTCCTTCGGTGTTACAGTAAACTTGGGCACCATCTGCGCCTCGACGTTGAACATTTTGGCCGCCTTGCCGATAGAGTTGATGGCTACACACATATACTCTCCGGCATCACTAAGCTGAAAAACAGAGTGAGACAGAGTGAGACAAAAACAGAGTGAGTGAGAAAAGCATGTATTTTAACACCAGTCAACATTTTCTTCGCTTATTGTTCTTAACGATTATCCAGGAAAGTCACCTTTGAGTCTTAGCCGTGTACATACATCAGTTATCTTAGGTGTGGTTCGTAACAACATCTTTTCTGAATGGGTCGATCTGAACAGGAATTACCTGACGGTGAGAACACCGCACCTGGAATGATCTGACGGTGAGGACCCCGTACCTGGAATGTCCCTGACGGAGAGGACTCCCGTACATGGAATGACCTCACGATGAGGACACTTCACAAGGAAAGGTCCAACGAGTGAGGACCCCGTACCTGGAATGCCCTGACGGTGAGAGCCCCGTTCCTGACGGTGACCCGTCCGTCCGTGCCCTCCTCGAGCGCCGTGTGGCCGTGTAACCAGCGCAGCACCGGCGCTGGTCGGCCGCTCGTGGCACAGCGCAGCTTCAGGGTCGACTGAACACTGGGGGACGGCGTAATGTGAAATGAAGCAATCGCTCGTGCTTTCGCAGTTGGTGGAATAATGAGAAAATGGATGTTACGAGTGGTAGTTGTTGAAACTCATCGCGGCCGGCTGAAAAATTACTGTTACCCGAGCTTTGACTGAGGAGACACTGCTGGTCCTCAGCATGGTGCTGAGCTGAATGCGATGATGTCTGGATACTGAAGACTCGCAAGACTCGCTATAAGACAATTAGCTAATGCTGACAATTGATACTGACTGAGCATAATCTCAGAGCAAACGCGTTTGCAGTGCGGCTGTTCGTATATCTGAAATTCAAGCGTAACAACTGCGTGCACGACGGAGCTGGGCGAGCTTAAGGTGCGTAGCGAAGTTGAGTGAGGCGGAAGTGCGAACTGGAGCTAGCAGACTACGCGCAGCTTGCCGCTGACAACCAATTTCGAAGCGAGCCGTGACAGGCAAGACTACGCAGTGCAGCTGGCTGACAGAGGTGCGAGACTGACACTGAGCTCTAGCAGGACTACGCTGCAGGATGGTGGTACAATGAACTGAACTGAGCTCAGCAGACTACGCTGCAGCTGCTGACAATGAACTGAACTGAGCTAAGCAGACTACGCTGCAGCTGCTGACAATGAACTGAACTGAGCTAAGCAGACTACGCTGCAGCTGCTGACAATGAACTAAACTCAGCTAAGCACACTCGGGAAACGGAGAGCCAGAAATAATTGCAGCTGACGTGATTCTATACTGAATTCAGCAAGCGAAAGCAAAATTATTCGTGGCGAAATCCGCTCAATCGAGATGACAAAATTCGTCGATGTTTAGTACTTACTCACAAACAACACCCGTGGTTTATCTTTTGTCCATGGTAATAAGTGTATTTATAAAAATAAAGCAATGAGAAAATAAAAAGATAGAAATTCCGTTCAGGCTTTTTGCGAGAAAAAACAAACAAACAATGGGATGAACGCGCCGTTATCTAAGCTGATTTCTTTCAGATCATAGCATAGTCCCTGACCAACTCACCGGTGACCTGCACCTTGATCGGCTGCTCCCGTCGTACGCTGCCGGCCACTCCGCGGCACACATACTGTCCCTCATCAGCGGCGGTGACGTCATCAATCACCAGACTACTCACCACCACCGGACCCTCTGCAACGATACAGTGGTGACGTCATACTGACCAACACAGCACATCAGCTGTACCGACAGATTCAGTGGTGATGTCATACTGACCACCACAGCACATCTGTACCGACAGATTCAGTGGTGACGTCATACATTACTGACGTTATAAAGACCCTCTAACGACATATATAGCAATAATTAACGACGTCATAATGGCACCACAAGACCCTCAGCTGTGACGACATACATTAACATTACAAGAAAGCTGAAATAGGACGGTAGCACTTTGACTCCATTGAAGTCGATGTTTCCATGAATGTCTTTACTGATAGTGAGGATTATCACGTTATAAATCGCTGATGGCCATCACGCATGACGTGACAGTACAGCCACTTACTGGTCCTGGCGGCCGAGTTGGCGTATCTCTGGGCGCTGAGGTCCAGTTTAGTGTCGTTTCTGAACCAGATAAGCTGCACGCCCGACCCACTGTCCGTCTGACACGACAGCGTCAGCTGATCTCCCTCTGATGACGTCACAGGACCGGCCGGCTCCAGGTACAGGTCTGTGTAGAGAGACAGCAGCACGAAGGCAAAGTGACACCATTACAACAGGTATGCCGCGAAACGACCTAATTCAACGTGATCAGCTCGTTTAAAACGCTTCATTCATTATGCTTTATTCGCTTCATTATGAATATGAATATGAATATGAATATGAATTCATTGCATGTGTCAGTGTATATTGGACTCATTAAATAGCACACAACGGTTAGGTAGGTAGGTATCTGTCAATCCACCGACCCACCCTTGGCTTTGATTTTGTCATTCTTGACACGATCGATATGCTTCAAACATGACACGACTTTGACTTACCAATAGCATCCTTGACATGAACCTTCCACACGGTGGCCTTGACCTCCCCTGACGCAGAGGTCGACTGACACTTATACTGTCCCGCATGACTGAGCCTCACTTGCGGCAACTTCAGAATCCGGTCAAGAACTGCAACAAAAGAACATAACCGTAGCCTTCTCGCTCGTCGATATCGCTATTTCACCGTGTAAAGATTGAGCATTCTCCACCGTAGTTTTCGGCAGATGAAGGGTGTTAACATCCATAGTAAAATTATAGCAAGCATGACTAATGCTGTAGGTTATACAAATAAGTAAAACCACATGCGTTAAGAGAAATATTCACTGTCTGCACGTAATTGCAAGCACATTCACCATTTGTCCTGCTCACCTTTCTGCAGCTTCCTGGCGCCCTTGGAGTCAATGGACCACTCGGTGCTCTCCACCGCTCCACTGCCCGGGTCAAACTCCGGACAAACAAGGCCCAGCTGCTCCCCGACCACCAGGTACACAGATCTCTCTTCCACCTGCGCTGGAGCTGGAGAGGGAAGAAACGACACGATAACATCAACCTCTCATGTCAAACTCATGACAGACCAGGCCCAGCTGCTCCCCGACCACCAGGTGCACATAGCGCTCCTCCACTTGTGCAGGAGCTGGGAACAGCAGACTCAACACGGTCAATAACCACTAACCAGTGGCATACAGGTCTGATTTCTACACTGACTTCGGCGTAACATCACCCAGCAACAAGCACATCCGTGCAATGACTGACGATGATGGCCGCCACAATGAACGATAGACAGTCACAGCGTAGACACAGAGAGCTGAGACAAACGACAGCAACGTGGGTTAGAGGAGACGAGAGATACGGAGGATGACGTAGCTCCGGGAGACAGAAGGACTCCCTCCGTGGCTCAGGGAGACAGGAGGAGCTCCTTCCGTGGCTCCGGGACAGAGGAGCTCCCTTTTTTCCCGTTTGGTGGGGGCCTTTTTTTTTTTTTCCCCAGGGAGGAGGGACAGAGGAGCTCCCTCCGTGGCTCCGTGGGAACAGGAGGAGGCTCCCTCCGTGGCTCCGGGGGACAGGAGGAGCTACGTACGTGGCTCCGGGGGACAGGAGGAGCTCCCTCCGTGGCTCCGGGAGACAGGAGGAGCTACGTACGTGGATCCGGGGGACAGGAGATCCCTCCGTGGCTACACGGGGACAGGAGAGCTTCCCCTCCGTGCCCGGAGACTAGAGGAGCTCCCTCGTGGATTCCGGGGACGCAGGAGCTCCCTCCGTGGATCCGGGAGGACAGGAGGGCTCCCTCCGTGGCTCCGGGGACAAGAGCCCCTTCGTGGCTCAGGGAGACAGAGGAGCTCCCCTCCGTGCGCCGGGGAACAAGAGCTCCTCGGGCTCAGGGGGACAGAGGAGCTCCCTCCGTGGCTGATCGGGGACAGGAGGAGCTTCCCTCCGTGGAATTCCCGGGAGACAGAAGGACTCCCTCCGTGGCTCAGGGAGACAGGAGGAGCTCCTTCCGTGGCTCCGGGAGACATGAGGAGCTCCTTCCGTGGCTCAGGGAGACATGAGGAGCTCCCTCCGTGGCTCCGGGAGACAGGAGCTACGTACGTGGCTCCGGGAGACAGGAGCTCCCTCCGTGGCTCCGGGAGACAGGAGCTCCCTCCGTGGATCCGGGTGACAGGAGGAGCTCCTTCAGTGGCTCCGGGAGACAGGAGGGACGAAATATGAGACAGCAGACAGGACACAGAAGTCTCTCCAGCGCGTTCATAACTCACCAGACACCACCAGCCTGATGAAGCGCTCGGCGCGTCCGGCCTGGTTTTTGACGATACATCGGTACTTGCCGCGGTCTTCGGTCCGCGCCCGGGACAGCTGCAGCCCGCGTGACGTCAGCTTCAGACGAGGGGATGTCAGCCGCACCGGTGACCCAGACTTCTGCCAGCTTATCTGTCCGACACAGCGCAGCGACAATCATTGTACTCCAGTCAATAACGCATACACATTAGTTGGATTCAGTGTTCAACCAGCTTCTTCTCGTCAGTATACTCATTGTCGTCTCGGTACTATTGAACGCTTAAATTGATGCCGGCGTAAATATCCCTATTGAAAACTAGGGATAATAAATTAAATAGCTCCGCACAAAATGCCTCTGGCTGATGCACACACTTCTAAACTCTGCAATCTGTATGCCGAAGGCCGGAGTCAGTCGCCGTGTAAGCACACAAGACAGCGCGCACAGCACTGTGTAATAAGTCCAATAGGTTGACTGTGAACGTACGGACGGCAGTGGTGACTTGGTGGAACACGGCAGGATAGCGTTGCCTCCGAGGGCGACCCGCACCGTCTCCGAGGGAGCTCCGGAGATCATCGGGGGTTCTGTGGGAGGCGACCGAGACCACAGTCACACACAGGCAGAGCGTATGTGTAGGGAGTACACGACAAACTTCTACGGTAGGACGGTATTATAGAAACAACAGTAGCAATATACGACTGCTTTCACCGCATGTGGCGGTCACGTCGGCTGGTCGAATGTAGAGTGATCCAGAGGGTCCACAGGGAGACCCTGTGTGTCTACACTGTGTCCACTGTTCACAGGGAGAGAAGCCGGGACAGCTGGCAGTCGCCAACCGACAATGGTACAGTCGACTTTCGAATATGGGCATCTCTCGCCCCGCAATGCAGCGACATATGGCGATTAAGAAATGGTACCGAGCCATCTAAAACAAATAATAAAATGCAACCTTCTTCGAATTAGCTCAACAGTCACATTGGACACACAGTCACTGCAACGGCAGATGGCATGGGGAGCGCCCTGACACGTCGTTCTGCCGTACCGAGTACGTCCAGGGCGATCTCGTGCTGCGCCGTGCCCGCCTCGTTCTCCGCCGTACAGGTGTACACGCCGTCCGCACTGACATCTATCGGACTGAGGCGCAACTGGGCCTTCCGGGACACAACTGAGGCACCCTGAAATACGGACATAACGCTCACCAAGGCACCCTCAAATAAGGACATGGTGATATTAGAGCACCATCGAGACACCCTGAAATACGGACATCGTGGTCTTAGGGATATTCTAAGCTTGTGACTGCCTGGCCGCCACGAATAAAGCAATTCAAATATCGATCCTGAGCTAGTGGTTCAAAATAGTGCATTAGAAGATGGGTAGTCTAAGCGTCTAAATAAAGAATATCCAGAAAAAAAAGTAATCTGGTAAAACTAGAGAATAAATGTAAAGAATGACAATCAACGTCTGTAGGCTTGTATGTACCATCATGCATATCCAAGCCGACAAAGTATCAACACTTTCCCATCCAGCACACTCGACATGCCTACCTTATACCAGGTGATATTCGGCTTTGGCAGCCCGGTGACGTCACAGCTCAGGGTCACGTCTTCCCCAACGCTGGCGGTGATGCGGTCGGGAGAGGGCGATTCGAAATAGGGCGGCACCACCACCTGCACATCGAACTCGTGCACGGCCCGTCCCGCGCTGTTCTGCGCCTCGCACGAGTACTGGCCTGAGTCGGACTCCGAGACGCTGCGGGACGCAGTGGGGAGAAGAGCACCGGTCAACATGTCTTCCTTAGATTGAAAACACCGACATTTGTGTATTGGGCAGTGACCCATCGTCAATATACCCAGGTCAGGCTAGGCAGTTCTTTTGAAACATACTGCTGACTCAGAGCAATAGAACACTCTACTGACGATATCACAATGCTAATGCAGTGCGTCGTGTTCATTTTCGGATATTGCGTGCATCTATAGAGCAAATTTAGCATACATTGATGAGCACAAGCTAAATATTGTTAACATGATTCTAACAGACGCTAAAATCCTGAATTGCCCCGGTCCTAAGTTATGGATGGCGCTGACTTCGACAAATCAAGTACTCCACCCTGTAACCATTGTCTCCATCACCACCATCCGGTCTAACCTGAGAACGATGAGGCCGAGCTTGCCGTCGAAGATGACGCCGTCTCTCTCGGTGATGGGCCGCCTGTTGCGGAGCCAGCGGACCGGCGCAGTGCCCTTTATGGGACAGGCGAGTCGCAGCGGGTAGCCGACCTCAGGGCGTACAGAGGAGGCCGGGGGCACGTCCGCCACCAGCCGAGGGGGTTCTGTGGCAGACCGGGGTTATGAGGTCAATAGTACAGAGGAGGCCCGGGGAACGTCCGCCACCAGCCGAGGGGGTTCTGTGGGAGACCGGGGTTATGAGGTTAATAGGGAGATCTGGGAGAGCCAGCGGACAGGCGCAGTGCCCTTTATGGGACAGGTGAGTCAGCGGGTAGCCGACCTCAGGGCGAACAGAGGAGGCCGGGGGCACGTCCGCCACCAGCCGAGGGGGTTCTGTGGGAGACCGGGAGAGGGTTAATAATTATAGGAGGCATGTCCCCGCCAGCCGAGGGGGTTCTGTCGGAGACCGGGGTTATGAGGTCGATAGAGCGCTGGGAGAGTAAGAGACAGATAATAAACAGAGACGGTGAGAAGAAACGAGAACTAAACCTAGACAGGCAGTCCACGTCTATTAAAATTGCGTTAAAGGATAACAAACAATGTTAAGTTTGCAAAAGTGGTCATAAGACAGGACCAGTCATAGCGCACACTTGGAGCAAATTGAATGCGTGATATGGTACAAGAAAAAGCACGTCAGCCACACCGATGTGTTGTGCCTCAGTTGTAGCGATCCCGATCAGTTGCCACAGACGATAGAACAGGCCGCTGTTTGCGGCGGCACCTACCCTTGATTCGGACGTTATACTTGGTGACTCGAGTCCGCGCCAGGCTGGAAGATATACATTGATATCTGCCGCCGTCCTTCCTCTGCAATCAACGGAAACTAAAATGAATGTATGAAACATGAACCCGTATCATGCTTATGACTGATGCAAGAAGTATGCATCCTTAAAAACGTTGTATATTTTAATGTTGAACCGTTATTAAATTAAAACTCTATGTTGAGTGTTATGTATCAGAGTATCCCCAGCTAACAATTTGACGTTGTCGCTACGTTGTGACAAGGTTGCAACACACCTACACAACGTTGTGATAGTGTAATTTTGTAGACTCCCAGGAACGTTGTCAAAACGTTACCTTGTGACGCTTACAAAACGTTGAAACAACGTTGCTACATCGTTGCTTTTGACAAGCATAGTTAACGTGACTTACGTGGTTGATCATTATTATTAGTAAGATGGTGAATATGCTTAATTTAGATAATTGTACCACATTGCGAGCTGTTCTTCCCAAGTTACTAGAACAAAGTTGTGACATCGTAACGATATAACGTTGCTGTAACGTTTAACAGCGATGTTTATACAACTTTGTCTTCACAACATACACGACGTTGTCGCAACGTTGTTAAAACGTAAAGTTCCAACTTTATTTTCACAACGTTGTTACAACGGTATCTGTTACCTGGGTTAGTATTATGAAATAAAGTATTATGACCAAATTATACATAGCACTGGCGGTCCTGATGAAGCTCAACACCGCGAAAGTGGTGTTGCTGGCCTCGTGTTTTCCGCTGTGTACCTGCACTTTGTTGATTTTCAGCTCGATTTCGCTGTGTACCTGTACGTTTGTTATATTCAGTTCGGCCTCTCTGTGTACCTGCACTTTGTTGATTATCAGCTCGATTTCGCTGTATACCTACTACCTGTACGTTGTTGCTTTCAGTTCGGCCTCGCTGTGTACTTGTATGTTTGTTATATTCAGCTCGATTTCGCTGTGTACCTGCACTTTGTTGATGATCAGCTCTGTCTCTCCGCCGGCCCGCCGTCCGCGTCTCAGCCAGACGGTGCTGAAGGCGCGAGGTCCCGCCGACCGACAGGTCAGCGTCACCGTGGTGTTGACATCAGCGTCCAGATCCACCGTGTCCGTCTGGGTGTGAGGCGTCTCTGAAGTGAAGAAGGTGACAGAGAATATATTAACGTTAACGTATGTCGTATGATGAACACATAGTCATAACATTAGGAGCAAATAATACGTGTTTTGACACCAGAACTTTCCAAGTCACATGTGCTATGCCAGCATGAGTCAGGCAACCTGGACAGAGCAGCGAAAACACCGTATAAATGAATTTCCCTAAAAAAGATGATGTAAATAGAGAAGTTTTCCATAGCACACCACCATAAGTAAACATCTGCCGTTTAAAGCGAGCGAGGCTGCTGTGACACCATCCAACTCACCGCTGACGTGCAGACTGAACCGCTTGGTGGCGCTGCCGGCACTGTTGGCCGCCACACAGACGTACTGTCCGGCGTCAGAGGGCGCCAGCTGGCGCAGCGTCAGCGTCTGACCGCCATCTGACAGAAGATCCGGCTGACGCAGTACGTCCTCGTCCTGAGGCAGTCAGACGTCAGACGTAAGAGGGCGGGGCGGGGCGGGGCACGGCACGGCACGGCACGGCACGGCAGGGGGCGCAGCAGGGCCAGGCGCAGGGCAGGGGCAGGCAGGGCAGGGCAGGGCAGCGGCAGGGCAGGGCAGGGGCAGGCAGGGGCAGGCAGGGCAGGAGCAGGCAGGGGCAGGGGCAGGGGCAGGCAGGGCAGGGCAGGGCAGGGGCAGGGCAGGGGCAGGGCAGGGGCAGGGCAGGGGCAGGGCAGGGGCAGGGCAGGGCAGGGCAGAGGCAGGGCAGGTTAGTGTAAGTTGAGCAGGTCACGGTTGATTAGAGGTTACGTCAGAGCAGGACAGGTCACGGCAGATCAGAACAGAATTATTCAGACCGGAACAGATGGTTATATCAGGTCAGAGCAAAACAGAGCACGTCAGAGCTGGTCCGGAGATTGTCCGAAATTAAACTACGGTGGAGCGACTCATCCTGCTTACCAGAGGTTCTTCTTCCACTCGAGTGCCTTGCCAACACTGACCTTGAACCAGGCGATGGTGGGTGGCGGCTGGCCAGAGACGGGGCACCGCAGACTAACCGAGTCACCCTCGCGACCCCGCACTGCCTTGGGCTCGTCCGAGGCGCCCTCTATCGACGGCGCCACTGCAGCGGAGGAAAGGTGATAAGAAGGCACAACTTACAACGGCTGACGATGTCGTATTTTATCAGGACACTGTAGTCTTCAGTCATCATGTTTGGACCCTATTGATACATTATAAACTCAGTAAAGTACATTTCGCTCGTTGATGTCACTGTCTTTCATAAAGTGCAATCTAACTTGACTCGCTCTGCAGATCGCGCGGTCCAAACTCCGTCCCACCTACCGAGAACTCTGAGCACGGTCCGGCCGCGGGTCGACCCGACAGTGCTGCTCGCCACACAGGTGTACACGCCGACATCGTCCAGCGACGCAGCCGTCACCAGCAGGTCGCCCGTCTCCGCCAGGTGCGCGTAGTTCGCCACCGTGGCGCCAGGTGGCAGTGAGAGCGCGTCGTCGGCGGTGTACCACACCCGGCTGTCGGACAGTCGGACAAGTTGTTACAGGTTGCCGGGGTATCTGCAATCTTTATGTAGCCTTTTGGTTGAAAATTCATGCAGACTATCGATTCAAAGTCTAGAACCATTTGCTTTTGCCTTTTACCAAAGAGTACAAAGCACATCACACGGGTGTATACCCGCACGCATGCATGCATGCACTCACACAAAGCGAGTATTTTCCTTACTTGGCATCACTTACAATAAAATCATACTTTCTCGTCTCAAAATCGTAAGCTAGAACAATATCAATACTGAGCAAAGGAAAGAGCGCAAGAAGGATGTCCTGCCCAGCGTTAGGACCGCAACAAATGTGTTTGCCCTTCACGTGTCTACCAATATCCACCTGCTCTATCCCCCAACTGCCGACCAGCTGACTTACGTGGGCGGCGGGTTGCCTGAGACGGCGCACGGTAGCCGGACTGTCGCTCCGGCCTCGACACTGCTCTGGCGCGGCACGGCCACGCCCGGCCACATCAGCACGTCCAGCGAGAACGTCTGGCTGGCCGTGCCCAGGGCGTTCCGAGCACGGCAGGAGAGACTGTCGGCTCCGCCAGGCCGTACCGACTGCAGCAGCAGATCCCGTGCCGAGGGGAACTGGAGGAGGGCGGTGGGGAGGGGCAGAGGGTGTGGTCAGAGCAGTGGCGTGGGGTGGAGAGGGGCGTGGTCAGATGAGTGGCGTGGGGGTGGGGAGGAGCAGAGGATGTGGTCAGAGCAGTGGGCAGCTTCAATAGCAGAAAACCACCTCTAGGGAGAGATGTAGTTCCGAATAAAAGCAATAAAATGATATCTACAAAAGTAAGATTAAAAAATAGAAGTGTGTGATAAGCCGCTGTTTCTAGCGATGCTGAGAGGAAAGAAATTGCCTTTATCGAATTAAAAAAGAGAACAGCGCAAGGTCGTCTAATCTTGTTCAATATGCTCCTGAAAATGTGAGTAACAACTATTTCTGGAGAAGCCGCTAAAAATGTCGCTGGTTCCGTCAACGTGTACCGATGGCCACAGAATACTCGATACCACTGCTACTAACGACACCTGACTGATGGTCCAGCGTGACCCCGCTCCCACTGACCTTGACCCGGGCCGTCTCTGAGATGAACGGCTCTGAGTGGTTGAACCAGACGACCGTGGGCTCCGGATTACCCTCCACCTCGCAAGTCAGCGACAGCGCCTGACCCCCCTCCACCTGGATCGGTTCGTTCATCTCTTCCTCGGATACGGTCAGGCGAGGAGCATCTGTCACAGCGAGCGAAGATAAATATACGGCGGGGGAGATAACAAACTCAGTCTCTTCATCTGCGTTCGGCAGGGAGTGTGTGTTCATTGCAACTTTTCCGTATGTATGTTTCAAAATAAATAAAACTTTGCAAGTTTTTCATTATACTCAAACACGAGCATATAGTTATGATAAATAATCTACTGGGGTCTGATGTACAGGATACTTACAAACGGGTGACAAGACATTTACACACCAAAAGCTTTCTGGTTAATCCTCCGCTTCACCACCCATCCTCTCCGCTCGTGGGACGGTACTGGTAGAACTCACCCCGCGCTGGCGTTACTCACAGCTCACGTTCAGCCGGAACAGGTAGCTGACAGAGCCGGCCTGGTTGGTACTCACACAGAGCACGTTCAGCCGGAACAGGTAGCTGACAGAGCCGGCCTGGTTGGTACTCACAGAGCACGTTCAGCTGGAACAGGTAGCTGACAGAGCCGGCCTGGTTGGTACTCACAGAGCACGTTCAGCAGGAACAGGTAGCTGACAGAGCCGGCCTGGTTGGTACTCACAGAGCACGTTCAGCCGGAACAGGTAGCTGACAGGCCGGCCTGGTTGGTACTGCACAGAGCACGGTTGCCGGCACACAGGCAGCTGACAGAGCCGGCCTGGTTGGTAGCTCCACAGTAGCACGTTCAGGCCCGGAACAGGTATGCTGACAGAGCGGCCTGGTATGGTACTGCACAGAGCACGTTCAGCGGAACAGGTAGCTGACAGAGCCGGCGCTGGTTGGTAACTCACAGAGCCACGTTCAGCCCGGAACAGGCAAGTCTGACAGAGCCGGCCTGGTTGGTACTTCACAGAGCACGTTCAGTCGGAAACAGGTAACTGGACAGAGCCCAGGCCTGGTTGGTACTTCACAGAGCACGTTCAAGCCCGGAACAGGTAGCTGACGAGGGCCGGCTGGTTGGTACTCACAGAGCAACGTTCAGTCCGGAGAGAAGCTGACAGAGCCGGCTGGTTTGGTACGGGCACAGAGACCGTTCAGCCGGAACAGTAAGCTGAACGGAGCGGAGCCTGGTTGGTACTCACAGAGCACGTTCAGCCGGAACAGGCAGCTGACAGAGCCGGCCTGGTTGGTACTCACAGAGCACGTTCAGCCGGAACAGGTAACTGACAGAGCCGGCCTGGTTGGTACTCACAGAGCACGTTCAGCCGGAACAGGTAGCTGACGGAGCCGGCCTGGTTGGTACTCACAGAGCACGTTCAGCCGGAACAGGTAGCTGACAGAGCCGGCCTGGTTGGTACTCACAGAGCACGTTCAGTCGGAACAGGTAGCTGACAGAGCCGGCCTGGTTGGTGACGGTGCAGGTGATGTCGCCGGTGTCACTGTCCAGCGGGTAGGTGAGCTCCAGCTCCAGGTCTGACTGCAGGTAGCCGGCGCCGGACAGCGGCTCTCCGTCCCGCAGCCAGTCCACTCGATACTCTGACGTCACAGCACCGGCCAACAAGTGATGCACTTTCCCCAACGGCTTATACTAACACAAGGAATATGAGCACAAATGCGACCCCACCCAAATCGGTATTTAATTAATGAGTTAAAGCATAACAAGTGGAGCAAAGTCTTACAAATGCAAAGCTCAAATTTGTAGTTATTCCAAGCGGCGAGATGTTGAACAAAACAGCCGTATGCTTCTTTAACTGCGTAGTAGCCCATAACCTTTCTGCTGATAAACCTATGACTAAGTGGTACGTACTCAGAATATTGTTAATCGAAACGTATCCCAGCAGGACACACGAGTGACCGACACAGTTGTTGGTGACCTCTCTCACCTCCGAGATTATCCATGTCCACGGGACAGGGTAACACGATCGATTCTCCTACCGCGGTCTCCATCACTTCCTCGTCCTCAACTGTTTCCAAGCGGGGCACCTCTGGCAGAAAACAACGTACACCAGTCATTTGTATATGTGCACAATTATTTATCATAATGGTAGACGAAAACGCATACAGATGTGACCACACGCAATCCAGTGCCTAAAGTTTCATGTTAGTAGAAAGGAATCCGCCAATATCTATAATTCACTGTTGAAATAAGTCAGATGTCAGGAAGATGTAAATAAGGTTAAGCCTGCATGTGTGGATGTACGTATAACGATTCGGCGCCTTTCCACAGCAGAGTGGCTTATATGAGCCCACGTTATATATACAGTACCACACGCAATAAACGAACACTGACACGCCATCAAATGAATATTAAAATACACGATCAAATGTGCAATCATAAAAATACGAATTAACGAGATAACAATACAAATTACATATAAACATAGTCTATAAGCATGTACAAACATCTGTGCATTATATCAAGACGTACCGATCACTCGCACATCGACGGTAGCGCGGTCCGTGCCGGCGCGGTTCTTGGCGAAGCACTCGTAGTCGCCGCGGTCCAACACCCCCACACTCTCCACAGTGAGGTGAGGCCCGAGCGCGCGGATCCTGGCATCTGTGCCCACCTCCTGGCCAAGTCGGTACCAGAGCACGGACGGCGCCGGTTGACCAGTCACCGAACACTCCAGGTGCAGGTCCCGGCCCTCGATGCCGACCGCGCGTGCTGGGAGGGAGACTCGGGGCGGCTCTGTAGGGAGGAGAGGACAGAGGCGGTGGCGTGCCGTGTCAAATACAGCACCATGCTCTAGACACGAGAGGCGGTGTCGTACTTACCTAATGTTAGATACCACGGCACACAGCCAGCCACGTGGTCTCGAAAATACGAAACGTGGTGACTTTAGCGATGTTGGGATGATTGTGGCAACTAGGTAAAGTAAACGTAATGCAATCATACGATTATATCACGACAGTGAGACAGGCACTAACCTATGTAAAACAAGCTTACCGACATCGTCCCCCGGAGTTATCGCACTCGCGGTATGTAGCGGTTATCACTGTGCCATGATACATTAACTGCACGGGAATCAAAGGGGTGATCTGACACGTTTGGGTGTGGTTGGAATAACTTACCGAACACCTGAAGCTGGAGAGGTACGACCAGCAGTCCGGCAGAGTTGATCGCGTAACACGTGTAGTTGGCCGCGTCCGACACCTCCACGTCGCGCACCACGAGAGTGTAGCCCTCCATCTCCAGCTGAAAATGATAGAGAGGCACGCCGGGATAGACGCAGTTTGATTAGGGTGGTAATAGCTAATAAGCTTACCTGTTGGAACCTCTAAACGGATAAAAAGCTCAGCATTTAAAACGGTTTAAAATTGAAATCCCTCTTGATCCGCCCATAAATTGTCATTTTTAGATACTCATTTTGGAAGAACATACAGTTTAGCTCTAGCAACAAATGCAGAAATTCGTTGTGTCCAGGCAGTGCGAGGGTCGTCAGTTACCTTGGCCAGCTGCGGCTCCAGCTTCTGACCGTCCTTATACCACGTGACCAGAGGTGCCGGGTGACCAGTGACTCACAGGTCAGGGTGACGTTCTCTCGCAGCCGGGCGTTCATTGTGTACTCCAACTCTCTCCTTAACTTCGGCAGCGCTGCGACAGACCATGAGAGGTGATCATTAGAGAGGAACTCAAGACATAAAGTCAACAGGTGTTGGAGACACTTCTGAACCCGCCAAAGGACTCCGTTGGTGCAGTACTCACGTTCAGCTATTGGTCAAAGAAATAAATAAATCGACATATCGGTCTCTATCTATCTAACTCGGAATAAACCGTAGATGAGTTAATTAACAAGCTGGACAGAACAAAAACGCACACATAGCATTGCTATAATATAACAAATAAGCACACGTACTATGCTATTATATTCAACATCTCGTCAGTCCCCCCCCCCAATTCCAGAGTTAACCGCCGCCAAGCATCAGCCAATGAGATGTAACTCACAGAAGACCTCCAGCCGGTAGTCAATGGAGTCGGATCCAATGGAGTTGCTGACAAGACAGGTGTAGCTGCCGCTGTCCGCTGGCTTCAGAGGACCCAGCTCCAGCGCTGGGTCCGCCTCAGACGGCAACACCTTCTTCACCACCTACCGGCCAGCGCACAACAGCACAGCTAAGAGAACACAACTCTCATGGGTGCCACATAGCATCAGTAGCTGCGGCGCTCTGTAACTCCAACCCAACACACCGGGTACGCGGCTCATTCACACAGGAAGTCAAAAGCGAGTCACATGGTAGAGTCGACGTCCGACGATCTACGAGCCTAGAGCGGCAGTACAGACCCTACGAACCCGGTTCCTTCATCCCCTGAACCCGTGGCCGAAACTATGTATTATATAAATCTGAACGTGGCCGACCCCGTGCAATTGACCTGGCCGCCCTGCCCACGTCCAGACTATCTTCGGCACTGAGTTGCCCCTCCCCGTGACCCCGTCTAACCTTGCCAGCCTTCGTCCAGACCACCTCTGGCGCCGGGTTACCGGACCGGTGGCACTCGAGTCGCAGCTTGGAGTCGATGGGCCGCTCCAGAGCGAAGGTGCCGTCAGGAGCCGCCTCTGCGTCGTCGCTAGGTTCGGCCCGGCCCGGCGCTATGTAGAAGGGGAAGGTTTGTCATATATGAATATCATGTGATGGCATACACCGTCATACATTACTGCTGCGTTCGATAATGGGATGCAGTCTATCCTTATGAAACTCTTCATTCTCAGTCAATATTGTGTATATTGTATATATATATATATATATAGACCAAACTTTTCGGCAAAATTTTACCAAAAATATTGTATTTTGCTTAGCGTGTAATTTTGTTACGGCACAATGTTCGCCAAGGCGAGAAGAGCCCAAGTTATAAAAGAAATGTCGCATAAGGGGTTGGGTTTCTCTCAAGACGAGATCAAAGATGCACTGACCCCCTCACTTTTCTAACGTTCTCACGTCCCTGTTTTAGGACCGAAGTGCAATACCAATAGAACATCGCATGTTGATCCCGTGTCTTTATGGCGTATGACACTGGGTAATGTAGGTCATTATAACCCCCATTGTGTCGAAGAATAAGGCTGGTTTACATTAGACATCTGATGTTGAGTCATAGAGTGATGTGAGCGGTCCATACGTCATACTTAACCAAAATAACCGGGTCCGCATAACCAGGGGCGCCGGAACCCTCCGAAAGTTGGGGGGAGGCATTCAGAAGTCGATTCTTTTCATGCAACGCCGTAGGCGTAATGTTAAAATATAAAAATGTTGGGCGGCTGCCCCCTCCCCCCCGCCCCCCGGTTCCTGCGTCTTTGCGTATGTATAACAGACTATAAGCCTTAACCGCGCCCACTGAGGGGGGGGGTTGAACCCCACTGGGGTGTTTTTGAACACCCCCCCATGTTTTATCAAGATTAACGAAAAAAACGGCGGCCGTGCGCCGCCAATTTGCATAACTATTCACTATTCTTTCCGACATTTTTGCAAATTCAAGTTTCGTTGTCAGGTCAGTCAGGTCCACCAGGTCAGGTCAAGTGACCCTACTACAAAAAACGTTTGCGGTCGTGCCATAACTACAGTTTTTAAGGGATCCGATATTAAAACTTTCAGGTATCATTAAGTCATTAGTATCTACTAAAATGTTATTTTTAGGATTTTTTGTATCGGTGACCTTAGGTCCGGGTTCAATTGCGATCTCCCATTAATAAAGTCAATGGAGGAAATAAATCCAAATGCTTTTCTTTGGACGATATCAGTTCCATTTCCTTCTGGATTGATGTATCATTTATATTATTGTATGATCCTAAGTGCAGGTTTTGCTCAGGGAACACAAAGGGGTCATTTAGGTCATCCGAGGTCACCAAACACCTTTTTCGTCAATAACTCTGGCCATAATGAAGATGAGAACTGCAACTTTCCACCAGTTGTGTCTTTATCTTGCAGACAATTACTGATATGCAACATTTGACCTACTTGCGTAACCACTTGACCTTACTGAGGTCATTTTTTTTTAATTGACCTAACACTGATTCAAATCTTGACATATTTCAAAGCGCCCTTGACGAATAGAAAAACACGATGGCTCGTACAGACGTATGGGTTCTATCTTTTGTTAGTAGAAGTTATTTAACCGAAAATCATTTTTTGCACCAAATTCAGCTTTTTTTGACTTTAAGACCTCTAGAGCCTAAACTATTGACTGAGTCATTTTTGAGGACTACATCGCCGATTAGCAATTTCGAATGGCTAGCGATCAGTTTTTTTTGAACCGTTTGTTTTAAGATACGCATAGTTCCGAGATATTTGTGGGGTTTCTGGAGCGATGCTCCTAAAACTTGAAAAATTTTGACCTTCGAATGACCTCTAGTGACCTTGAGTTTTGACGTGGGAGCGAAAAAAGTCTAAAATAGTTTTCGAAATTATTTTTGATAGCGGTTCGAAACAATGATCTTTTGTTTTGGTCTTTACGTTTGCCATTGGGAGCTGAGTTACGAGGGGTGTTCAAAACACCCCCCCAGTCGGGCGAAGGAAAATGCAGAGGCCCAGTCGGGCGCGGTACAGGGACAGAGACAAGAAGAGCCCGACAGAAGTGGTACACTATATTCAGATCGATCCATCATTTGCAGCCCTTTCCGGAATAAATTCCCGGGCCCCGCTGCTGAGCGGTGGGCAGCCCCACCGTTCCTATCTTTATCCTGTCCCTACGCGCTCTGTCGTTCTAGCCAAGCCTCTCCTTACTGAGTAGTTACTGTTGACGGCGAAGGTTCTTGCTGGTCGCGTGCGGCTCCGGCAGGCCCCACGCGGCTGTGTTGGCCAGACAGCTGTAGTTCCGTCCAATTTCATTGTGGTCAGGTGTCTCAGCAGCGCACACGGCAGGGTCTGACCCGGTTCAGTCAGGTGTCGTACAGCTCGCGCCAAGGACGGGTCTGAAGAAGGCTGCGCGTCTCCTACAGACACCGGGCATACCTGGGTATCGACCGACAGGGAAAAGCCAGGGCAGACTGTGGTAGTGTGTCTGATGTTTATTGCACCCACATTGATTTATTGTAACCCTATTCCTGGATGGATGAAAAGGTATACGGAATTCTCTGTCGGAGGGTGCGAGGGGCTTATTCTCGTTCCCCCCTCAAGATTTGGCTTGGCCATTAATGAGCTTTAAAACAATGAAACTGGTGAGTCGCGTCTTGTGGTACTAAAAGGTCATCGACACATGAACTGTATTTGTCAAATTTTTGGTGACCTTGGGTCAGATTATCTTCAAGCGTTCAAATGACATCATCAAAAAAATATTGTTTTGTCCAAAACATGAATATTTTCAGGGTGGAAAACCTTTGCCATTATCTCGAAAACTATGGCAGCTTGAGAGGAATCCGAAAAAAACACGTGTAAAAAGCGGATTTAATTGTCTTCCCTGTGAGCATCAGAAGATGACCTTCCAGCGTCATGGTTTTGGACTGTACGAGGTCAACAAATTTTAAAAAACCTGTTTTTTCAGCAAATGTGGTCGTTAATAACTTTTATCATAAAGTATATTACACACTTTATTTTGGTTTGCGGCGGTGCGTGGTACCCATTCGTGTTTCTCTTGTCATGGCGGTATTGATTTGAATATATAAATTTTGTCAAATCGAAAATTTGACCCCGGGTCAACGGTCAAGTTTAAGTGACGTTAAATCGGTCAAAATGCATATCAAAAGAACGCACGTATTGACGAGACAAACATTTGAACCCATTTGCGGCAGTCTCTATGACTTTTTTTAATTTGTCACGAGTTATTGATAAAAAGGTGTTGGTGACCTTAGATGACACTTTCAAAGGTCACTGACTAAAAAATAATCCTTTTCATCAAGAAGGGCTAAGATGACATGGATACTGAAATAATTGATTGATGCAATGTTATTAAACCCTCAATTTTCATTTCTTTTTCACCAATACGGAATGTAAAGGTTAGGCATTTTGACCTGACATCAGGTCATCAAAATTTAGATAATCACCCCTGAAACTTTCAACAACATATGTTTGGCATGTTTCCTCACATATATTCCCGGTTTTTCGAAACGCTTGAAAATAAAAAACTTATTATCATTTTGTGAAAAAAAATAAGTTTTTCAGCAAACAAAACAAAATCCCAAAATTTTTGAAATTCGAGGTAGCCATCTGAAAGAACATCAATATCTCTACCGATGTCTGTTTTTGCTAAACCACTTCTCTTCAACACCCACAACTCTCCACCGAGTGCTTCCCATGCAAAGATTTTGTGTCAAAAACGGCGAACACGCCCCCTAAAAACTGTCCTGGACCCCCTTCCTAATATTCAATCTTGGAAAAATTACACATTCGATTGCGCAATGAAATGTTTAGGAAAGCCAGCAAGTTTGAGATTCTGAGTTGAGTTATGAATGACCTGTACGCGAAAAACCTCAAGGGGGGCCGATTCGCCCCCCCCCCGACAGTAATAGGGTTAAGAATCTTCTCTTATCGGAAAATTAAAATTAATTTGGAATGTTATTAGCAAAGTTGAAGGTCACATCACTTTAAATGAATTCATACATTATCTCTTAAATGCAAGTGTGAGGCTTTCGTGTAAGACAATGTTTTAAAACAAATGTTGTCTCCATAAATATTCCGCAAAGCACGCGTATCGCAACAGCGCTTGTTGTTAACATAAATAATAGTTGCATAGGTTATTGGACCAAGTAATTCAACAGTTTCTCACTAATATTATCGTCTCGTCCGTCCATCAACTAGATATGTCACAAAATTAAGCTCTCTTTCTGTCACCTGACAAACTGAATACGAGCGCATATAAACAGTTAATTAAAATGGCACTTCCAGGGGCGTAGGAACTCATTTGAAGTTGGGGGAGGGGGGGGGGCATAAGGCATTTTTAATTCGATTCTTTCCATGCAACGTCCATAGGCGTAATGTTAAAGTCCGAAAATGTGGGGGCGTTTGCCCCCTGCCCCCCCCCCCCGGCTTCCCTACGCCTATGGGCACTTCGTGACACGCAACAAACGAGCAGCCTGCGTCGTGGCAGACCATAGGTAACACGCGTACAGACTGTCAAAACATAGACAGGAAAACATATGAAACGGAACCTGAAACGGAAACGGAAGCTGCATTATAATAACAAAATTGTAGTTAAAAAACACACACTACATCGCTCTTTACCGGCAGGCGTCACCGACTGTGCATGAATCCTGCATATATAGGCTGTCCCGCAAGACAGTCGTGTAGCGCGGCACAGTCTACAGCAAAGGCAACTCATCCGGAAGAGCTGTACCAATCCGTATAGTAATTAGTAGGTATAGTTATAGTGGGCTCGCAGCACGGTTCTATGATCCTACGTTTCACCAACACGGCCGACGTCTCGAAGTTACACAAACGGCTGCACTGCCCCTCAATGTTGTTACCTTCTGCCAGACGATGGTAAACTCGTCGGTACTTTCCACGGAGCAGGTCATTTCGACAGCCGTGCCCTGCACTGCGTCTATCGTGGTATTAACCCGTCGGATACTGGGAGCACCTGGACAACAAGTCAGAGTGTTATCACAGTGTAAAAATACGCACATTTACCGTCGTTCAGTTGTGGTGGTGTGACAACATTATTAGACTTACTTAAATATTATGTATTACACCACGAGCGAGTATAAATATGCAGTTAATCGACGAGGCGAAGCCGAGTCGAATTAAGCATCTTTATACTCGCATGGTGTAATAATTTTTATCCCACGCCCGCTACGCTAAAAATAATACATGTTTAAACACAGACTTATCCCGAAGATGTCACAGCCGCCACACAGCCGTGGGATTATCAGATCGATAATCACCATATAGTGATTAAATTCCGAGTTAACTGACGGTTAGTTAAAAAAAATGGCCTTAGCACGTGATTCAATGGCAAAGAGAGATATCGGCGTGGGATAAACACAAATAATCGTGTAGAGAGTCTGCACCTAATGCAGCAGGATCACTTCACTTTCAAACAGAAAAGAAGAAACGGTGAACAAAATATGTTTGGTATATGAGCTCCTTGGATAACATAACAAGCTCACATGACCGAAGGACAAAACGTTTGAGTAGAGTTGGCCTTTCTTTCCAACTATTTATTTACGCAAATTTATGTTTATTCTTCATCGAAATAACGCACAATGATCAATATTTTAAATGTCGCATTTAATTTTCCGTGACAAGACACAGCAGGAGGTTGAACACATCCTCACCAACTTACTGAGAACTGTGAGCGCGAACTCGCGTTTGATTTGGCCGGCATCATTGACGGCGAGACAGGTGTAGTTTCCTCCGTCAGTGGGAGCCAGAGGCGGCAGGGCCAGGATTTGGCCGCTCCCATCCGTCCGGAGAGGCAGTCCTATGCCGTCCCTCAGCCACAGCACCTGGGGCATACGGCGGTGTGGGGGTGACCATTCACACATACTGCCCCAGCCACAGCACCTGGGGCACACGACGCGTGGTCGACCATTCACACATACTGCCCCAGCCACAGCACCTGGGGCACACGGCGGCGTGGGGGTGACCATTCACACATACTGCCCCAGCCACAGCACCTGGGGCACACGGCGGTGTGGTGGTGACCATTCACACATACTGCCCCAGCCACAGCACCTGGGGCACACGGCGGCGTGGTGACCATTCACACTACTGCCCCGCCACAGCACCTGGGAGCACCGGCGTGTGGGGGGTTGACCAGTCACACAGATACTGCCCCGCCACAGCACTGGGACACGGCAGCGACTCGGCTGGTTGACCTTCACACATAGCCCGCCCTAGCACTGGGGGCACACGGCGCTTGTGGTTTGACCATTCACACTACGTGCCCAGCCACAGCACTGGGGCCACGGTCGTGTGGGGGGGGCTTCACACATTACTGCCCAGCCACACACCTTGGGGCACACGGCGTGTGGTGGGTGCCATTCACACTTACTGCCCCAGCCACAGACCTGGGCACACGGTCGGTGTGGTGGTGACCATTCACCATATGCCCCAGCCACAAGCACCTGGGGGCACAGCGCGCCTTCATTCGTGGACCACACACATACTGCCCCAGCCACGCAACCTGGGGCACCGGACGGTATTATACGTGGGGTGACCATTCACAATACTGCCCCAGCCACAGCACCTGGGGCACACGGTCGGTTTGGGGTGACATCCACAGGACTTGCCGAGCCACTAGCACCTGGGGCCACGGCGGTGTGGGTGACATTCATATGCCCAGCCACAGACCTGGGCACACGCCGGTGTGGTGGTGGACATTTACACATACTGCCCCGCCACGGACCCTGGGGCACAGGGCGGCGTGTGACCATTCACACATACTGCCCCAGCCACAGCACCTGGGGCACACGGCGGTGTGGGGGTGACCATTCACACATACTGAGTTCCGAGCAGCATACTCTGTCAGTGCCATGTCGTCGATGAGATAGCTTAGATACAACTGTGCCAATTCGGACACACGCATGACCTGCACATCGCACAATTGTTCACTGATGCAACGCACGGTACAGAGTATCGTTTCCATTGGTGTAGCTAATAATAAGCAAAATAAAAAAGATAGAGATAAAAACAAGTGAATGAACAAGACAAAAAAATACCACTATGTGTTCCGAAGCCACACTCAGATCCATGTCATAAACTACGACAACACAGCTGCAGAGATGACGTCAGTGATTTATCTGGCTGACCTTGGGCTCTGGCAGGCCGGTGACACGGCAGTCGAGGTTCGCCGGCGCCCCGGCCCGCACCGTCACCTCCGTCGCAGCCGACGCGTCGACAAACGCCGGCGGAGTGAGCACCGACACGGTGACGGTGACGAAGGCCCGACCCTCAGAGTTCTCCGCGTCACAGCGGAGCTGCCCGGCATCACTGGGCTCGGCGCTGCAGAGGGAGAGGTGGGGGGGGGGGGGTACTGAGACTCGTGTGCCGCTCATACCATGTCAGGTCACAGCAGCTGCTGAGGTGTCTGTGGCAATGTTACATGACATCATAACTATGAGCTAAGGATGATATCATGCATGCGATTGCATGAATTATCGTGAACGCACATTCCACAAAAAGGACAGAGCGTAGACATTATGTATCATACTAGCTAAGGATCCTCCAAACGAGCATGCAATTGCATGTACCTACTCATAACTATCATGGACATATATTCTACAAGCACAAATAACAAATCATCGATCTTCTTAATCGTACCAAACAGTCTCTTAAAACGAAATGCCGAATGGCTAGAATTAACTGCGGTCCGCTCACCTCTGTTTGTAGATGTGATTGTCTGACGCCATATAAGGAGCGAGCGCCCAGTCGTCGGACAGCGAGCTGACGGACTCCTGCTGTCCGAGCAGTGACCACGTCACTTCCGGCTCCGGGTTACCCGTGACGTCACACATCAGGCGCAGGGGGTCGCCCTCCAACACCGTCACTGGCGACGCGCAGATGTCACTCACAAAGGGTTGCGAAGGGTTTACTCCGTTCTTGGGGCGCTTTAATGTACCATAAAGATTCAGAAGCAACGACTCGCAACAAGTACACATCATCTCACAATACAAATGCTGTGTTATATCAATAAGACATTGGTTTGGGTGTGATAAATCTTAGCAGTCATGAGCATTCACATGAACAAAAGCGTAACACAAGTTACAGCTTGCGTCAAACCCAACAGCTCACTGCACTATCGAACGTCTGCCAGTGGATACCTTCAGTGAATTTGCATAGAAGCGTCCCCGACCTCCGCTCCCCCACAGCACACTTCACAACCAGACACGCCTGGCAGCAGTTTATTTTGGTAAGAACGCCCCCGCTCACCACTCTCGGTCTGCACGGCGGCCGTAGGCAGGGTGAGCACGTCCAGCACGGCCCGCCGCACCGCCTCCCCGGCCGGGTTGTGTGCCCTGCACGTGTAGCTGGCGGCGTCCTCAGGGCTGACCCTCCGCAGCCGCAGGGCACCGGACGGCAGCAGCTCCACCCTGTGAACAGATGGGAGGCGATACGTGGACAGATAACACAGACACAGCTGATGCGGTATATACAATACCATGTGGTGTTTCAGTAATCGTTTTACAGTATACTGATGACATGTATATCGATAGCATGGCCTCCCACGTTGATGATGTCAGGTTTGAATGTCGACTAAGAGGGTCCTTAGGTTGTATCTCGCCATTCCTAGCCTCTACTTCATGCACGCAGCAGCACAGGGAATATCCCACGTTCGTTAACACTCGGCCGAGTATCGTGTATGAAGCAGGAGCAGAAAAAGCATCTCCGGTTGGAGGATACCAAAATCACAATTGCAATAATTGTTCAACTCATGCTTCATCCTCCGAGTATTACACACCATTCTCTCGCTTCTCATTGCAGTGATGTATTATCACCATGCGGTTCGCGATCACCATGACAACCAGCGCAGTGTAGCGGCAATGTTTCCAGTTGCCTCCCTCACCTTCCCCCCGGTGTGACAGGCACTCCGTTTCGGCGCCAGATCCGCTCGGCCGCCGGCTCCCCGGCCTCCAGCTCACACTCGATAGTGACGTCATCGCCAGCTCGTGACGTCAGCAGCTGCTCCGGGTACTCCTGCGGGCAGTCCTTCGTCACCAACTGTGGCAGTCCTCCGTCACTAACTGTGGCAGTCCTTCGTCACCAACTGTGGGGGCCTTCCTGAACAGACAATGACACGGTGGGCGAGAACTACCCGAAGGTGACAACACACGAATTTACCTAACGAAATACTTATGTTTTATTGTCCTTATTTGTATCAGGTTAGAGAACATAAGTGTCATCGATTTCGCCTGAGTGCTTATCGAAATATGTACCCAAAAATAAATAACTTAACAACAAACCAAAACCTTCATCGGCATTCTACCTTAAATTTACTCGGTTCGACTTCACTATTCCAGCGCCGCTTCTCCTGACTCAGGACGGAACCAGGCACCCACATTCAGTCTGGGCGGCGCTCAGCTTCAGTCTGGACAGCAGCAGCCTCTCACCTTCAGCCTGGGCGGCACTCAGCTTCAGTCTGGACAGCAGCAGCCTCTCACCTTCAGCCTGGGCGGCACTCAGATTCAGTCTGGACAGCAGCAGCCTCTCACCTTCATCCTGGGCGGCACCATCACGGTCAGCTGGGTGCGGTGGGTGGCTGCGCCGACCTCATTCTCCGCTCGACACGCGTAGTCGCCGGCGTCCTCGGTGCCCACATCGGGCAGCAGTAGCGCCCGCTCGTCTTCGGTGATGAACAGCGAGCTGGAGTTGCCGGACAGCTCGGCGCCGTCCTGGGGGAGACACACTACTCACTACAGGTCGCTACAGACGAGCCGTCACAGTGTAGCAGGAAGCGCCGCTCGTCTTCCGGTGATGAACAGCGAGCTAGGAGTTGCCGGCGCTCGCGCCGTCCTGAGGGAGACACACTACTCACTACAAGGCTCGCTACAGACGAGACGTCACAGTGTCAGCGGAAGCCGTCGTCTTCGGTGATGACGCGAGCTGGAGTTGCGGACAGCTCGCGCGTCCTGGGGGAGAACAATACTCATACAGGCTGCTTACAGACGAAGACCGTCCACAGTGTAGCCGGAGCTCGCCTCGTCTTCGGTGATGACAGCGAGCCTGGAGTTGCCGGACAGCTCGGCGCCGTCCTGGGGGAGACACACTACTCACTACAGGCTCGCTACAGACGAGACCGTCACAGTGTCAGCAGGAGCGCCCGCTCGTCTTCGGTGATGAACAGCGAGCTGGAGTTGCCGGACAGCTCGGCACCGTCCTGGGGGAGACACACTACTCACTACAGGCTCGCTTTACAGACGAGACCCGTACAGTGTCCAGCAGCACGCGGCCCGTTGTCCTTCGGTGATGAACAGGCGAGCCTGGAGTTGCCGGACGCTCGGCACCGGTCCTGGGGAGAACACTACTCACTACAGGCTCCGCTACGATCGAGCCGTCACAGTGTCAGCAGCAGCGTCCGGTTCGTCCCTTCGGTGATGAACAGCTGAGCTGGAGTTGCCGGACATGCTCGGACCGTTCCTGGGGAAACAACACCTACTCACTACAGGCTCGCCTCAGACGAGACCGTCACAGTGTCACAGCAGCGCCCGCTCGTTTCGGTGATGAACAGCGAGCTGGAAGTTGCGGAAGCTCGGCGCCGTCCTGAGGAAGGGGACACGCTACCTCACTACAGGCTCGCCTACAGACGAGACCGTCACAGTGCCCGACACGAACCGGGGATAGACAGGGAGACTGTCAGTATATTCCAGTACTGTCTGTGGTAGATAACAGCGTCTGGCCGTGGAAGCGGAGTGGGCAGAGAGGCCAGAATTGGGCAGCAGACGCAGGCGGAAAGAGCTCCGGAAGAGTTGACAATCGGGGAGTGTGAGCACGTATAATGATAATAAATCTGAATGATCAATAAAGTAACGATGAATTCGTTATTAACGTATAGTGGCGTCAGCGAAAACAATTAGAGTGAACGGGCAACCAGATTTATAGCGAACGAACGGCTATGTTGCATATGTTATCGTTGCGTCTGCCACGATAACATAAACCTGACGCTCGCCACCCTCTACAACTGCCTGCTGACTGACATTAATACCAGTCCGCAGACTGTCGTGGCGGCACCAACGTCTACCACACCTACCCTGCTCCAGACGATCCGGGTGTTGACGTCACTCCTCTCCAGCGGGCACCGGATGACGACAGGTTCGTGCTCCACGGCGGTGCGCTCTGGATCCGCCTCGTCCAGCGTCGGCAGTGCTGTCACAGTGGAAAACAGGACACTCAGAACCTATACCCAGCGTCGGCAGTGCTGTCACAGTGGAAAACAGACACTCAGAACATGAATACCCAGCGTCGGCGGTGAGCTGTACAGTGGAAAACAGACACTCAGAACATATACCCAGCGTGGCGGTGCATGTACAGTGGAAAGCGGACACTCAGAACATATACCCAGCGTCGGCGGTGCTGTACAGTGGAAAAACAGGACACTCAGAAACTATACCAGCGTCGGCGGTGCTGTCACAGTGGAAAACAGGACACTCAGAAACCTATACCCAGGTCAGCGGTGCTGTCCACAGTGGAAAAACAGGAACTAGAATATACCCAGCGTCGGCAGTGCTGTCACAGTGGAAAACAGGACACTCAGAACATATACTCGGCAGTCAGCACACGAAGCAACATAATGATACGGATGCGCTATCGCATACGGGCACATACACACAGCAGAGGTATTCAACCGCGACGTAAGACCAGCAAGACACTCGAATGCCGTCAGATCAGTGAACTCAGCAGATGCAATCCACAGCCTGAAAACGCCCATATGTTACTCGGATGCTTAAAACATTTCCCACTCATAATCTCATTCGCATATCTAAAACGGTTCCAATTCCAGTGTCTTAGTACCAATGAGTCCAAAAGTCGTCCACAACTCTTACCGACCACGCTGACGAAGACATCCTTCCTGTCCGAGCCGACCTCATTCCAGGCTGTACAGGAGTACAGTCCGGTGTGCTCTGGTCCGGCGCTGGTTACGGTGAGCTCCCCAGGCAGCTCGGTGGAGAGCGGGGCACCCTCCAGCTGCCACTCGAGCTGCGGAGGCGGCCGGCCGGCGGCGGAGCAGCGCAGCTCCAGCAGGGAGCCGGCGGCGACCACCAGAGATGGAGGCAGCGGAGACACCTCCGGCGGCTCTGTAAAGCATTGGTACAATTATACACGGAGACAGATGATGTCAGGGCAGGCGGACTAATGGTGGGCGCATTGGTGCAGAAATGGTGGGACTAGTGGAATTTGAGTTTCCTTCGGTGTATAGGAGAGATTGGTACGTTTCGGAGGTTATTTTTGCAAATTACAATCCCAGACAAAAGCCGTTTGACATTCATGAGCATTGCTCACCTCTGTAACCGGGTTAACCTGAATCATCCGAGACAACCCGAGCCCACCAATCAACTCAAGAGTCCACTCCAACTGAACACCTGCTCAGGCAAATATTATCCCTGAAAACAATGTCTGGATAAGTCGTGACTCGTTCGGATTCATTCGAGCGGTCCCGCGAGGGCGTGACAGTTCAGTAACTACCGAGGACAGTGAGGGAGACGGTACGGCTGTCCTCGGAGACGATGTTGGCGGCTTTGCAGGTGTAACTGCCGGCGTGTTCCGGTCTCAGACGAGCGATCCGCAGCAGTGTGCCGCGAACTGTCACCTCCAGATCGGGCAGGTCCGACACACGAGTGTCGCCCTGCCACAGGGACAGGGGTGTTAGGCGTCTGTGACACTTGGGGGCACGATCCTGCCAGAGTTACAGAGTGGGGTCAGGGGTTGTCCGGTCAGGGTCACAGGGCAGCCAGATGACGAGAAACGTCCTGTTGCGATCATTGAAGGCGACCTATGATGATGGCTAACTGGTTAGTGAGTAGTTTTCATTGCGGTCATTGGCACTGGCAGTTCATTTAGGGCATATACATATATGGTTTGCGAAGGTTGCACAGGTCGCAAATATGCAATAGACCTAATGGACGCCCAAGTATCCATGTGTGCTACTTCACATCTTGCCAATTTGAACTCCCTATGCTTGTCGATAATATATACGGAGCAGCCCTGACTCTTTCTCCGCGTACCTTGTACCAGGTGATCTCTGGCGTCGGAATGCCAACGGCTGGACACCTCATCATTAGCGAGCGGTGAACTGTCCCCTTATACTCCTCCGTGTCGTCCTCAAAGTAAACTGGCACTGCGGTCAAACGGCGATTTAGTACTGACAAACGATTCAAGGTACGAGGAAGTTGTTAGCCTCGAAAGCCTAAGGGCTATGAAATCTATTTAAACTAATATTCCACCATTTCTACCATTTACACTGAATACTGATAAGTAAATAATTGTGCAATAGTTATGAGCAAGATGCTTATTTTCAAGCTGATGATAAAGGAAATCAATAAAACCGAAATGCGCATCATTGCACAATTAATTAGACGGAAGACATTGACGAAACAAAGAATGTCGAAATCGCTAAAAACTAATCGCCCGAATGAATGCCGCCCACACACAGTTTCTCGCTAAACACTGCACTATGAATACGCTGCGGACTGCTGGCTGAAGGCCGCTGCGGCGTACGAAAGTATGACAGTATGACACTTACCCAGCACTTCCACGGGATATGTCAGCTCGTCATGACCAGCCGAGTTTGAAGCCACACAGGTGAAGTCCCCAGCGTCGTCACGGGATATCGACGATATCAACTGCGAAATACACGTCACTTATGGGCCACTGATCTCAGTCTCATGCATCATTGAAACCAGGTTAAAGGTCCAGTCCTAGCCACCATTGCTTGGCTGCAGTTTTCGTTTAATTTACCCAATCAGTCATGTCCTGTACATGCAATTCGGTTTCTGCTGGGTCGGGAAAATTTATTGGATTCATACTTGACAACTTTTAATAAAATATTATTAAGTATCCACTATCCATAAATCGGTTATATTTGCTAGCCAGCAGCATTCTATGAGATTCCATCCCACCACTCACCAGCGTACGATTATCATCCCGCAGCGTGTATTTCATCACTGTCTGTGCCAGCGGTACGCCGTTGTGAAGCCATCTGACTTCAGCCGGCTCTTCCTCGGTCAGATGGCAGGTCAGAGTCTGACCGTCCGACTCCACCACCGCGACTCTCTGTACACCTGCCACGACGCTCTTCCGGCGAGACCTGGAAACAGGACTCATCACACACCAGCATCTCTGTCACCCGCACACGACCTCTCCGGCTGGGACTGGGGAAACATGACTCATCACACAGCCGAGATCTACTGTCACCCGGCACAGCCGAATCTCCGCGGACTGGAAACGTGACGCATCACCACCACCGAACTTTCAACCCGGCACACGATTCCTGCGGGACTGGGCACAGTGACCGTCATCACACCACCGAGATCTCTGTCACACCCGGCACAGCGATCTCCGGCGGGACTGGGAAACAATGACATCACACCACCGAGATCTCTGTCACTCCCGGCACAGCGAGATCCGGCGGAACTGGGGATCAGTGACGTCATTATACTGTCCTGAATACTAATTCGAGTGGTAATCACACATACAGGATCATTGGCGGTATTAATCACTCACGAACCACCACAAACGTTCAATGTGTTGGGCATCCAGATAGTTATGCGAATGTATCGTTGAATCGACACCCAACGAACTTACTAGCAACTCCATAACATTTGTATATGATCACAAATATGGCCCGAAGACGATGATAAACTGTAGTTGCGATGAAGTTGAGAGGAGTGGCCTACCTATAACGCTAAGCTGTGTGTCCCTGGTGGCGGTGCCGGCCAGGTTGTCGGCCATGCAGGTGTATGTGCCTGACATCTCCGGCGAGGCCAAGTGGATCGTCACCTCAGCCGTGTCATCTGCCTCATACAGGTGGGGTATGGAGAGCTCCGACACAGGCACACCGTCCTGTGAACAGCACGGGCACAGCACGGTCACATAGCGGCACAGAGCTCCAACACAGGCACGCCGTCCTGTGAATGGCACAGGCACAGCACAGTCACATAGCGGCACGAAACACTCCGGACACAGCACACTCTGGGAAGGCCCAGAGCATACAGTCACTAGCGACACAGCTCCGCACAGCACGTCGTCCGTGCATGGCCATAGCCACGGCATAGCACGAACAACGGAGGCACAGCTCGAGACGGAACCGCGTTTCTCGATTTAAGATTGCTACGTCAAAATGATGACAATTACAATAACACAAAGAACATGCTATCAGTGAAGAGCGCAGCCAACATCAGTGAGCTTAGAAAGCAGTTCCTAGACACCAGCTCAGCAGCACTGCAGCACCACTTTCACTATCACCAGCACCAACACGCCGTCAGCACCACAACCCCTACCGTCTGCCGACACAGCTGATGCCCTCTCCCCCGGCGTTCACCTTTCTCCAGAAGACGTCTGGCGGCGGGATGCCGGTGGCTTCACACCGCAGAGTGGTCGGTTCGTGCAGGTTAACCGCCGCTCACCAGGGCCCTCAGGATACGCCGGACCTTGAGAAGACAGACGAGACTGTGTTAAACCAGCCGCTCACCCAGGGCCTCCAGGAGATCAACCGACCTCTGAGAAACAGACAGACCTAGGTGGTTAACACAGCCGTCACAGGCCCTCCAGGAATAGCCCGGCACCTCTGAGCAGACAGGACAGGACTGATGGTTAACACGCCGTCACAGGGCCTCCAGAACGCGGCGCTCTGAGACAGCAACAGACAGACTGATGGTTACACGCCGCTCACCCAGGGCCCTCAGGATAGCCGGCGCCTCTGAACGACAGGACAACAGACTGATGTTCAACAGCCGCTCAGCCGCCCTCCAGATAGCGCACTCTGGCAGCAGACAGGAACTGAGGTATAACCGCCGCATCACGGCCTCCAGGATAGCCGCCCTCTGAGCAGACAGACAGACAGACAGACTGTGGTTACACGGCCGCTCCACCAGGCTCAGGTGCGCGCCTCTGAGGAAACAACAGAGCTGATGTTAACACGCCCTCACGCAGGCCTCCAGAGTAGCGACGGCGCCTCCTGGACAGACAGAAAGACAGATGGTTTAACACGCCGCCACCAGGCTCTCCGGATAACCGGCCTCTGAACAGACAACGGACTCAAATAGTTAACAAGCCGCTCACCAGGGCCCTCAGGATAGCCGGCGCCTTCTGAGACAGACAGACAGTACAGACTATAGTTAACAGCCGCTCACCAGGGCCCCCAGGGATAAGCCGGCGCTCTGAGACAGAAACAAACAGCGACTGCAGGGTAACACGCCGCTCACCAGGAACCCTTCCAGGATGCCGTCGCCTTTGACAGACCAGACGACAGGACTGATGGTTACACGCCGCTCCAGGGCCTCCAGATCAGCCGGCGCCTCTGAGACAGACAACAGACTGAGTTAAACGCCGCTGGTCGCTGCAGGCCCTCCAGGATAGCCGGCGCCTCTGAGACAGACAGACAGACAGACAGACTGACGGGTTAACACGCCGCTCACCAGGGCTCCTCCAGGATAGCCGGCGCCTCTGAGACGGGACAGACAGACAGACTGGAATGTTAACACCGCCTCCAGGCCCCCAGGATACGGCGCCTCTGGAAGACAGACAGACTGATGGTTACACGCCGCTCACCAGGGCCTCAGGCATACCGGCGCCTCTGAGCAGCAGGACAGGGAACGATGGTTAAACGCCGCTCGCAGGCACCTCCAATAGCCGCGCCTCTGGCAGACAGACGATGGGGTTAAACGCCGCTCACCAGGCCTCCAGGATAGCCGACCTTCTGAGACAGACAGCGACTGATGGTAACGCCCACAGGGACCTCAGGAGCCGGCACTCTAGAAGACAGACGACTGAGGTTAACACGCCGCTCTACCAGGCCCTTCCGATAGCCGGCGCTCTGAGGACAGACAGACAGAACTGACGTAACACGCCGCTCACCAGGTCTCGGATAGCCGCGCCTCTGAGACACGACAGACTTGTGGTAACACGCCGTCACCAGGGCTTCCAGGATAGCCGGACTCTGAGCAGACAAGGTATATGAATGGTTACCACGCCGCTCACCAGGGCCTCCAGGGATGCGGCGTTCTGAGACAGACAGGTAGACTGATGGTTAACCGCCGTCACAGGCCCTCCAGATAGCCGGCGCCTCTGAGACAGAAGACAGACAGCTTGATGGTTACACGCCGCTCACAGGGCCCTCAGGATAGCCGGACCTCTGAACACGACAGGACAGACTATGTTACCACGCCGCTCACCAGGACCTCCAGAAGCCGGCACCTCTGAGACAACAGCAATGATCGTCAATAGTGGTTATACAGACGTCAGAGACGTATACGGTAAAGCTGATCACAAATCAGAAAGTGGACAGGAATAGCGGCGGTCCGCTTGTATTGTTCACAATCCAATTAAACGAACGCATACTTAAAGACATTAAAGAAGAGTACAAAAGCTCCGGCCCCATCCGAAGGTGCACATCTGTCCCCCCCCCCCCCCACCCTCGCCCCACCCACTACCTAAAACAAGGATAATCCCACGAGTACTTATGAACTAATCCCTTCTCTGTATAGTATTTATCTCATCTAATTTTGAAGGAGGCAAGTAACACTGCAGTAGCGAAATCACCCGGTATTCCAATGCCCTACAACCCTTCTGCTAAAAATGACTGTCGTAGCATAGTTCTACTTTGTTTTATTACGAGTTTATGCTGGTGACCTCTACTTCGATTTTCCCAACTGAATTAAAACATTCCCTTAAAATATCCAGAATGCTGACCATTCACAAATTTTAATACTTCAATTAGATCTCCTCTTAGCCTTCTATATCTAAGTGAAAAGCTACGATGAAAATTCAGTTATTTATCATGTGGTTTGATTGACAAACACGGTATTCAATTTTATCCTTCGCATTATTTTGCCAGTCAAGGAAAGTATATTATAACATTCACCATTAAATTTACACAGCAGCGCTACTTCAAAAGTAACCAGTATTTGGGCTAGCTGGACTCTGAAAACAAACAAACAGCACATCCCGCTACATAAACTTGTCGTCGGCCTCCTGAGTTCCAGACGGCTTCCCCTAGTACCACTCACCTAGGACCTTGACGGTGACTTGAATAGAGGCTCGTCCATGCTCGTTAGAGGCCGTGCACGTATAAAGACCGGCATCGGTGGCCTTGACCGGGTCCAAGGTCAGGTCAGTGTCCCCCGGACTGAATTGATCCGACCAATCAGAGTCCTCCGCTCCGGACTGAACAGGGTCAGCCAAGTTCGACAGGCTGGACGCGTCGATGTCTCGTCGACGACGACGACGGGTGGCGCCCGGTAGAAACAGCAGCGTGTCGTCATCGAAGGGGTCACCGAATCCGCTGGAGTGACGCTCGGGAGGGGTGATCGTCCTCAGAAGCTCGCCTGTAGGGCAAACCGGTCATGTGTGAGTAGTGTTGGTCGAGTTTGGTAATTATGGTTGTGTTGTGCTAGAGACATTACGTAGCTGAACACTAAGAACGTCGTAAGCGTCTTTCCGTCATGAACCAAGTGGCGCAATATTGCAATAATAATATTGTATTGCGCCACTTGGTTCATGAACCAAGTGGCGCAATACAATAAAGCAGCACAAACAAAATCATGAGGAAACCTTGTGAAAAAATAAATAATGAAATTCAATTCCAATAAAATATCGAAAAACATTCGGCAGAATAAAATAAAATAAAACAATTTATTTCATTATTATTTTATTATTTAACATATTACCAACAGGGTTGCCCCCACTGACAGGTGAAGTCGCATACAATTTTAAGTAAGAAGATTTAAGTAACAAAAGAAGCTGAACGCCTGCAAAGCTCATAGACTGACCACTGAGAAGGCAAATCGTTCTGCTGCTGCTGGCCTACATGGCTGCAGCCAGACAGTTGCGCCGTTCGGCCTCCTTCGAACACGTACCGTCCTTGGTCCAGGTGACGGTGGCCAGTGGGTGCGATTGTACCGGGCAGCGCAGGGTCACATTATCGCCTGGAGACACCGAGCGCCGCTGTACGTCCTCACTGTCCGCTACGATCACTGGCGCTCCTGTCGGCGACGGCGAGTGGTCAGCGGTCAGCGGTCAGCGGTCAGCGGTCAGCGGTCAGCGGTCAGCGGTCAGCGGTCAGTGGTCAGTGGTCATGGGTCAGCGGTCAGCGGTCAGCGGTCAGCGGTCAGCGGTCAGCGGTCAGCGGTCAGCGGTCAGCGGTCAGCGGTCAGAACTCCGGCTCGGGCGACAAACTAGAAACGTATACTGCACCGCATAACAGATGTGTCATGCGGGAGAGTCTACAGCCCGTGATTCATTTATATTCGTTCACTGCTTTGCCAGTTGCAATAATGTCCGTCTTTTCTCCTCTTTCAGCCGCGCACAAGTTGAGATAGCATAACAGCACCATCAACAGCATCATATGCTGACCCTGCTGCTTACCATTAACGGTCAGTATGGTCCTTCTACTGGCCGTTCCCAGTCGGTTTTTGCCAACACATTTGAACTGTCCAGCGTCCTGTAGCCGGGCAGAGTCGACCAGCAGCCGCTCCTTGCTGTCCCCCAGCAGAGGATAGTACACGACCCTATCCTCCGCCGAGGCCCAGGTCACACTGCAACCGGCAACATGGCATAGTAAGTATACAAAATACAAGCTGCTGAAAATACAAGCTGCAGGAGAGAAAACCGGGGATGCTCCGCAGCCACAAGCAGCAGCTGAATCTCCTGAGAAGTCCCCGGTTCATCCTGAAGGATCAAAAGTGGGAATGGTGCAGATGGCGGACGATGAGATTGAAGGTCAGCCGGTCTACGACGAGTATCTGCAGACAGAAAGGAAGCTGGTTTATCAGTTGGCCGGAGTGGAAGACTCAGATCCAAACTTGGCTGTTACTAGTGTGTAGGCAGGACGAGATGGCAGGTTATGCTTACCTGTGTTACCAGTGGGATAGTGTACTGGAGATATATATTCAGAGAGTAGTAACAAACCCGGCGTCCGCCCGGGTCACAACGTAACCGACAATAGCGGATGATGGACTGAAACACCATTTCATGTTAGTTTATTGCAAATGGTTTGCTTGAATGGATTTCCCAGATCCCAGATACCCATTCTAAGCCAAACTTGTTGAGCGCGCCCTGTCCCAAGAATTTGACCGCGCATTCGATAAGCAGAACATGAACCAACACTCCTGTTAACTTCCACGAATATCAGCAGAATCGAGCAGAGAGATATAACTATTTCCCATCTTCTCTATCAACACGTTGCAAGTTTTTTTTCACGTTAAATGACTCAACATTGGCTGAATTGAGGTATTGCTCTGACTACTCGAAGCACCAATGCTCACAAGGTGAACAGCGCTTTAGTCGTCTCACCTCACCACCTGTAGATCATCCTTGTTCCAGACGTATCGAGGCTGCGGTGCACCCACCACCGAGCAGTTGATAGTGACCGTGTCCCCTCTGAACACTGTGACGTACTGAGGGTCGGGCCCGGCCGGCCGAGGGGCCACCTCTACACGCACCGGGAATCGGCGACGCACGCTGCCGGCGCTGTTCACCATCTCGCACGTGTAGATGCCTGTTAGAACATGTTTCGCGTTCAGTATCTCATACATGTAGGTTGGTGTCTGGCCGAGAGGTTGTAACATCGCATGATGTTATCGTATATGATATACTATATAGTCATATGACCATTAAGCTACAGTACAATCTGGTTATTCATTTCGGAACTCAACGAGACCATGCAGTTATCAGATTCCATACCCACTACGATATTTTACCAGTGTGCAGAGGTACCGCATCCCCGGCTTTTGGAAAAGCGGCGGCTGAGGGGTCACTAACCAGTAACCACACACCAAATTGGAACACAATCGGTTCAGCCGTTCCTGATATATGATAGGGGTGTGCACGTGCGCACGTGCAGAGGCACCCCACCCCTGACTAGTGGAAAAACGGCGACTGGGGGGTCCCTAACAACACACCAAATTCGAACACAATCAGCCGAGCCGTTGCGGAGTTTTTGCGACAAAACACCTTTCAACACCCCTCACGCGGCACGCGCCACGCGCAGTGGTAGTCACCTACATGAGTCGGCACTGGTATCAAACAGGGTAGGTTGGATCGGGCTACTCAGCAAAGAAGCCCGCTTGTCAATCGAAGGACGGTTGCAAAGATATAAGCTTCTCAAAAGCGTCGCCACGGGTTGGGTCGGATTGAGACGGGTCGCTCATAATCCGATTTTCCCCATATACCACGAAAAGATGAGCGAGCGCGCTCGCTCGTAATACCAATACACACGGTGAGAGCTGCGGTGTCTACCTGCCGTTTCCAGCCGCCCCCAGAGTGTGAGGTGCTGCCCGTCTGCCGACACGATCATCCCCCTCACACTGTCCTTAGAGATTGGCTCACCGTCACGGTACCATCGGACCTGTTCACACAGAGAACACGTCATGGCACAGGTTCAGAAATCAGCTGACCGTCAAGGTAACCCATCGACCTGTTCACACAGAGAAGGCACGTCATGGTTACAGTTGTTCAAGAGTTATCAGCTGACCGTCAACGGTACCCAATTCGACCTGTTACCACAGAGAACAACGTTTCTTCATGGTACAATGGTTCAGAGATCCAGCTGTCCGTCAACAGTTACCATCGGACCTGTTCACAACAGAATAACACGGTCATGGCACATGGTTCATGAGATCAGATCACGCGTCACGGTAACCCATATCGGAAACCTGTTCACTACAGAGAACACTGTCATGGTCAACAGGTCAAGAGATCAGCTGACCGTCCAGATGTAACCATGCGGACCTGTTCACACAGAGAACACGTCATGGTAACATGGTTCAGAGATCAGCTGACCGTCACGGTAACCATCGGACCTGTTCACACAGATAACACGTCATGGTACAGGTTCAAGAGATCAGCTGACCGTTCACCGGTACCATCGGACCTGTTCACACAGAGAACACGTCATGGCACATGGTTCAGAGATCAGATCACGTCACGGTACCAATCGGACCTGTTCACACCAGAGAACACGGTCCAATTTGGCACAGGTTCAGAGATCAGCTGACGCGTCACGGGTACGCATCGGGAACCTTTCACACAGAGGAAATTCTCATGGTACATTGGTTCAGAGATCGCTGACCGTCCACGGTCCATCGGACCTGTTCACACAGAGAACACGTCATGGTTCACAGGTTCAAGTATGATCAGCTGACCGTCACGGTACCTATCGACCTGTTTCACAAAGAGAAGCACGTCAATGGTAGCAGGTTCAGAGATGCAGCTGACCGGTCACAGTACATCGGACCTGTTCACGTACAAGAGAAAACACGTCATGGTACAGGTCAAGAGATCCAGTGACCGGTCACCAGTACCATCGGACCTGGTTCACACAGAGAAACGTCATGGTACATTTGGTTCAGAGATCAAAGCTGACCGTCACGGTACCCTATCGGACCTGTTCACCATCACGAGAACCACGTCATGGATTAACATGGTTTCGAGATCAGCTGATTGACCCTGTCCAGTACAGTGCGGACCTGTTTACAGAGAACACGTCATGGTACTTGGTTCAGGATCAGCTGGACCGTCCACGGTACCTTAATCTTTGTGAACCTGTTCCACTCTACTTTAGAGAACAATCGTCATGGTACAGGTTCAGAGATCAGCTGGACCGTCACGGTACGCATCGGACCTGTCACACAGAGACGACGTCCATGGTAACAGGTTCAGAAGATCAGCTGATCGCGTCACGTGTACCATCGACCTGTTCACACAAGAGAACACGTCATGGTACAGGTTAGAGATCAGTGTGCTGACGTTCACAGTGTACAGGTCGGACCTGTTCACACATGAGAACAGCGATCATGGGTAACATAGCGTTCAGAGATCAGCTAAGACCGCGTCAGCTGTACCATCGGACCTGTTCCACCTACAGAGAAACACGTCATGTTTGCACATTGGTTCATTGATCAGCTGACCGTCACGGTACCAGTGGCGGACCTGTTCACAACAGTAGAACACGTCATGGTTAGCTATGGTTCAGTGAATCAGATTCACCGTCACGGTTTAGCCTGGATACTGAACCTTTGTTTCACACAGAGAACCACGTCTATGTGGTAAACAATTTGTGGTTAGAAGAGTCAGTCTTGACTCGTCTCACAGTAGATCTCATCGACCTGTTCACGACAGATAACACGTCATGAGCACAGGTTTCAGGAGATCGCTGACGCGTCACGGTACCATCGGATCCTGTTCACACAGGGAGAAACAGCGTACAATGGCACAAGGTTCAGTAGATCAGCTGACCGTCACATCCATCGGAGACCTGTTCACTACAGAGAACACGTCATGGTAACAGGTTCGAGAGAATCAGCTACCGTACGGTACCGATGCGGACCTGTTCCGACAGAGAACACGGATCATGGTAACAAGGTTCAGAGATAGATGACCTTTGTCACGGTACCATCGACCTGTTCGACACAGAGAACACCGTCATGGTCAGGTTCAAGAGAGTCAGCTTGACCGTCACTAAGTACCATCGGGACCCAGTTCCACACAGAGAAGACCACGTTCATGGCACAGGTATCAGAGATCAGTATCACCGTCACAGTAACCAATCGGACCTGTTTCACAAAGAGAACACGTCATGGACACAGGTTCAGAGGATCAGCTGAACCGTCACGGGTACCATCGGACCTGGTTCACACACGAGAACACGTCATGGCACAGGTTCAGAGATCAGAAATCACCGTCACGGGTACCATCGGACCTGTTCTACACAGAAGAACAATCGTCATGGCACAGGTTCAGTTAGATTTCAGATCACCGTCACGGTAGCTTTATCGGACCTGTTCACGCACTAGATAACACGCTATGGCACACATAGGGTTCAGAGATCAGATCACCGTCACGGTACCATCTTAGGACTGTTCACAGATATTTACACGTCATGGCACAAGGTTCAGAGTAATACAGATCATCCGTCACGGTACCATCGGACCTGTTCACGCGATAAGGTCAGAGAACATCGTCATGGCACACGGTTCAGAGATCAAGCTGACGTCGGTACTATCGGACCTGATTGTCACGACGAGAGAAAACACGTCATGGCACAGGTTCAGAGAGTCAGCTTGACCGTCACGGTACCGATCCAGGACGCTTGGTTCACTACAGAGAAACCGTCATGGTACAGGGGTTCTAGGAAGATACGAGCTGACCGAGTCACGCGTACTGATCGGAACCTGTTTCACACCAGAAGAACACGTCATGGTACAGGTTCAGAGATCAGCTGACCGTCACGGTACCATCGGACCTGTTCACACATAACACTGTGTTGGCATCAAACGTAACAGAGAATCAGTCAACCCATCATTTCTCACGCTATCCAAGCGTGTTCGGCATATCTGGTTTGTGGTGTGCCAACAGCAAAACAGCTTACATGACAACCGGTTTCATGAATCTCTCAGGACATCAGAATGGGAGCCGAGAGCCAGCAAGCAGGGTGAAAATAATTGAAAGCGGATGACCGAAAGCGGCGAGCGAAGATAGTAGAAGACCCGAACGCGTTTGCAGTTGCACGACTTCAATCTTTGTTTATATGCCACGGCACTAATGTTTCCTGGTCTGAGTGTGGTAGTTTTTAGAGTCCAGAGTCAGTAGTGTGACAGAGCTGTCCTGCAGCAGTTGTCACACAGCTGTCCTACAGCTGTCCTATAGCTGTCACACAGCTGTCCTACAGCTGTCCAGCTGTCACCTGTCGCTGATATCTCACCTGCGGCGGCGGGTGTCCCTGTTTAACCTCACAGTCGAGCTTCAGCTGCTTCTGCTCCTCCAGAATCGTCTCCTGAGGCTCGAAGAACGGATCGACGAAGCCAGGAGGCACGAGAACCTCCAGCTCGCCACTGCTCCGCTCGCTGCCCGCGGCCGTCTCCGCCACACACGTGTACTCGCCTGGCCAAGGAGACAGCGCACAGTGGGTTAAACGGGGGAGAAAACCAGAGCACGTTACACACGTGAACTCGCCTGACCAAGGAGACAGCGCACAGTGGGTTAAACGGGTGGGGAGAAAGACCAGAGCACGCCACACACGTGTACTCATCTGATCAGAAACACAGCGCACGGTGGGTTAAACGGGGGGAGAAAAACCAGAGCACGCCACACACGTTTACTCGCCTGACCGAGGGAGACAGCGCACAGTGGGTTAAACGGGTGGGGAGAAAGACCAGAGCACGCCACACACGTGTACTCGTCTGATCAGAAGCACAGCGCACGGTAGATCAAAAATGTGCCACACGCGCACACCTGTCTACCCAGGCTTTGTTTGATCAATCAATACAAAAAATATTGCTAGATAAAAACATAAAAATATACACTAAACCCATCACTCTGCAAAAGACCACGCCATAATGACCGCTAATAAGAAACCATCATGCCACGCGACACATCGCCGACTAACCGATCGCCGCCCTGACTCCCACCTCAGGACAGGGCTACCCACATCAATCAGAGGACACGCAGTCCCTCACACCCTGGCTACTGACCGATCCCGCCCGCCCTGACTCCCACATCAGGACAGGGCTTACCCCTCAATCAGAGGACACGAATCAAGTCCACTCCCTGGCTTCTGACCCGAACCGCCGCCTGACTCCCAACCTCAGGACAGGGCTACCCATTCGTCAATCAGAGGACACGGCAGTCCACTCCTGGCCCTTACTGAACGGCGACCGCCGCCCTGACTCCGCACCTCAGGACAAGGGCTCCCCCGGTCAATCCAGCAGGACACGGCATCCCACTCCCTGGCTTAACTGACCGAAGGCCGCCGCCCTGGAACTCCGGCACCTTCTAGGACAGGGCTACACCTCTCAAGGTCATCAGAAGGTACACGGCAGTCCACTCCCTGGCCTTGATCTTGACCGACCGCCGCCCGCTGCACTCCCACCCTCAGGACAGGGCGTACCGCACGTTCAATCAGAGGAACGGCAGTCCACTCGCCTGGCTATACCTGACCGACGCCGCCCTGGACTCCCCACCTCAGGACAGGGCTAACCCCACGTCAATAGAAGGACAACGGCAGTCGCAGACTCCCTGACTTACTGAACGACCGCCGCCCTGACTCCACCTGCAGGACAGGGCTCTTCCCCAACACGCTCAATCAGAGGATACACGTCTATGTCCACTCCTCTGGCCGTACTGACCGACCGCCGTCCCTTTGAACTCCCACCAGGGTCAGTTGACAGTCGTGAGGATCACCCACGGTTCATACAGGAGGACACGTCAGTCCACTCCCTGGCTACTGACCGACGCCGCCCTGAACTCCCACCTCAGGACAGGGCTACCCACGTCAATCAGAGGACACGTCAGTCCACTCCCTGGCTTACCGGAGTCCTCGGCGGCCACCTCCGGTATCCTCAGGAACCTGCCGCCGTCCCCGATCACCACGTGCGTCTGGTCAGCGCGCGTGCGGGTGAACATCTCAGCGATGCTCTCACCGTTCTGTGGCAGGACAGACAGTGACGCCGGTGTGATCAGCAGAACGATGCGAGGCAGTCTAACCCTGGAAACGCTGCATGTCTACCGTTTAGCAGCTGTGGTGGTCGAATAAATACCACATGACGTTTGACCATTACCGCGTTGTAGTCTACTGTTAATGCTGCGGTGCAGCCAAACTGGATGTTGATTATACTCTGATTGAATCGATTGGAATCGTGCAATCAAAATTCCTTGAATCAAAATTATTTTATCAACCACCATATTTTTGTATTCATAAATCGTGATTTAATTCAAACCTGCGTGGAATCAAGGCTGATTAAATCAAAAGATTTAGCGATTCTAACGATTCTATTGCATATGGTAAATTGAGCAGATACCATTCAGTCCCAGTGGCTACATTCATTTGTGCTGAAATATATTTATTTGCTGCAAGTTGTAACAATGTGTTAATGATCATATATATGCATGTTTCCATTTGTATTGATTTGACATAAATGCAACATATATATTTAAATGTTGCATCAAACGTGAAACGATTTAAATATTTTGATTTTTTGAATCAGAAAGGATCAAATGTCAACATTTGTTTCCATGAATGGAAGGTCGATTTAATCATTCAGGTTTCAAAATGAATCGATATTGAATCGCAAAAAAAAAGTTGAAACAATATACCAATTTGGAGCAGTCTACCAATATATTACTGCAGCAGCAGTCTACCATCCGAAACCGGTCTGCAACAATTCGACAAATTATATCCCAGCGGTGCGATACTATGTGGAGACAGACAATATGCTACGGGTTTCCGCTGTCCCTCCCCCCCCCCCTCCTGAACCCGACTGTCTCCCCGTCGTGACCCGCCGCGACTGACCTTGAACCACTTGATGCCGGTGACGTCTCCGGAGATGGGGCAGTCCATCTGGAACGTCTCCCCGTCGATCACCTGGCTGTCCGAGACGCCAGCGTCGTTCACCGTCAGAGCTGTGAGGGAGACACGGGCACACGGTCAGAGCTGCGAGGAAGACATGGCCACACGGTCAGTGGTGTGAGTATACACACATGCACAATGCAGTTTACCGAGAAAGAAACATGGAACAGAAACCAAACGTTATGTAATACAAAAACGTAATGTAAAATAAAATTTGCAATGCCTGCAATTATTGTTGTTAAATACAAAATACTTGCCACATCATCACAGTTGCGTATTTGTGTTGACCCTAGCAAGTTGACCCTAACATATTAACGCCGCCTGTGAACAGACTAGCTGTCAGCAGCCGTGACTCCCTCTTACAGACGACGGTGACCTTGAAGTCGTGCACGACCTTGCCAGCGGGACTGGTGGCGTGCAGGGCGTATTTGCCAGCGTCGTCCGGCGAGACGTTCGGAATGAACAGGTGGCCGGGTTGCTCCTGCACCACCGCTGTACACGCACACAACACAATATGTGTGAACATAGACACAACACAAGATTGGTTTCACCTGAGGGTTGCAGAGATTGGATCACGAAAGCTTTCGGAATAATATAGCAGATTATTCGCATATAATTACTGCCATAAAGCCTTGTTGCTGAGCTGTGTGATACTGCCTAACAAAAGTGAACCAACGTTAATTGTTTTCGCTATTTCACTAATTTGTTCATTCATTCAGTCTCCGGTTGCCAAACTCACGCCTTGCCTTGGACAATCCAACATTACCATGAGTGCGTCTCCGGCCATCCAGCTCAGCTCTCTTACCAGAGTCCAGCGGCAGCGGGGCGCCGTCTTTGGTCCAGCTGAGCTCAGGCGGCGGGATACCGGTGACCTTGACCCTCAGACGCAGAGGCTCTCCCGACCGTACAGCCACCTTCCGGGGCATGTCGGAACTAATCTCCGGCACCGCTGTGGAATGCATGATATGCGTTGGTGGAGGTGGGTAGTGGTGATATATATCGCCTTGGGCAGTGGTATTGGGCTTTGTGAGTATCTGACTTCCGTAATTTATAGTCAGAGTCTCTGACACCGCACCCAGCGGGGGATATGAGTGACCTCACCACCAGCAGCCAGACTCGAAACCAGAGCCGGTGGTTTCCGAGTCCAACGCGCTACCGAATGGGCCACCCGGACTCCAACATAATTACTTAGCAAAGGGAGACTCACAAAACAGAGAAGTAGAACGCATGTTCCTGGAACAACGAACTATCTTCGATCGGGACCATTTTATGACCTAAATGCGAGTACCTAAAGGGAAATCATCAACAGCTGCTGAGGAGAGTAATTCTTGTAATGATCTATGTGCGTGTAGCTATGGTGGCTTCTAAAAATGTTACAGTTACTTTCGCTGCAGCTGGGTATACAAAGATCACTTGCTGAGATTTAAAAGTTGTTTTCTTTAACTTATTAAATATATAGCGTTGTGAGTCAATTCAAGTAAAACCCATCAGCTGTTTGATCTGTGGCTGTATTGTATGCACATACAAAATACCAAAGTAACGTTTTAGTACGTCAGAGAGCGATCAGTTACTGGTTTGTCGCTGTCTCTTGACTTGAGGGAGGCAGGTCCCAACTCCCAGTTCCGTCTCCCGACATTTACCGAGCACAGTGACGTTGGTGAGTTTGTTGAGCGAGCCGATGGCGTTGTTGGCTTTGCACTTGTACAGGCCCGCGTCAGACAGCTGTATGTCGTGTATTGTCAGCGAGTGGCCGCCCGTCCGGCTGCAAAAACAACGGTAAAACGTTATCACCAGGGAACGTTACGCGATGTATCGGAAGGTGGATGGAGGTCTAGATGGAGGTATGATACTAAAAAAATCGTGTTATGCTGCAATGTGCTGATCAACGAACAAAGCGCACAGATTGGCAAGCAAAGACTTATGCAGTAGTTAACTATTTTGAGGCTATCGAGGACTTTGCACATTCGTTTACGCAGCCGTGTGCAGGCAGCAGCGTGTGCACTCTAACGTATTCAAATAAAGACACATCAGATCACCACAGCTGAGCGAACCAGCCGATCCCCTCTCCACCTGCCCAGCTCCAGACTGCAGCAGGGGTGTCTCGACACAGCCGTGCCTGGTGACATCTCACCTGTACTTGTCGCCGTTGCCACTGATCCTCCGTCCCAGCCTGAACCAGGTGATGTGTGGCCTAGGTCGGCCGCGGACCACACAGCTCAGCGTCAGGTCCTCACCGACCTTGGCGTTGGCGTTGAACGTCCGCGGCGACGCTTTTGGCGCATCTGTGGCACGGAATACGGCGGCCCGTCAGCTGATATGTAGGTGGTGGTCAGTCATTACAAACCACCCTGCTTAGTACCCTGCTGCTTAGTGCTAAAACCTCAAATCGGACCAAGCGAAATCGAAGAATATTGAAATTGAACGTTCTGGGCCCAAGAAGCTAAACGCCCTAACCCAGCAACAGCAACAACAGTGGTATTCAGTGATCAGGGCTGGGGTAAATGCTTCGGTCAGTTCTGTAGAACAATGGCAGAGATGTTGGCCTCAGTATCATTCACCGTTTAAAAATGAATGTCACTTATTTGGTGAAGCGGCTAAAATAAGGAGATAAAACTTGCATATGTACGGGTACTATTCTTGCAACCCTTAAGTGAATGAATAGATTACACTTAAGGTCATGACTGGCGAATAATCGTTCCATCGGAGAGCACCGGCATAGGAGGTATTTCTAGGAAATACTCCCAGGAAGAAGTACTCACGTTTGACCTCGAGCTGGAGCGGAGCGGCGGCCGTTCCGAATTTGTTGCTGGCCTTACATTGGTATGTTCCCTGGTTGGTCTCTGATGCAGTGAATCTGAATCAAACGAGAATATCGTTAAATCATACTGTATTTTACCATTCCGGAAATTACGTTTCAAATTCAAACACACATAGTCAATAGTTATAACATTTCCACTAACGTGATGTGCCGCTGTAGCTGCGATAAAACGTACCATTGAACCGCAAACAAACAGTTAATGTATCTACATATTGTGCCTCATCACGCATCAGTACCGCATTGTCCCCAGTGCGTCCTGACCTGATGCCGCCGTTATCCAGCCTTGTGCCGCTGGCTGGCTGGCCTGACCTCTCCCAGGTGACCTTGGCCACGTCATCGGGTCGCAGGTCACAGAGTACTGTCACCTCGTCTCCCTCGGTCACCGTCAGCGCCGGGTCACCGCCATCTGAAGCAACAGCAGGCGTCATGTGCTGCTATGAAGAAAAGGTTGCGTGATTTCTCTGTCCGAAGTTGAACATCAGAGGCAAACCAACTTTGCTCTGAAGAAGCTGCGAGGTGAGAATACAGCTTATATCTGCATTTAATTTCTTAGCATATGAATGAACAGGTTTAAATACAAAAACACTCTTTATGTCTTGGATTTCAATCGTGAACGGTGAATAATGGATCGGATTGACTGCCGCGACTTCAAACAGCTCTCTGCCCATCTCTTCTTCGCTCCAGAGTACCATCCATCATCCTCTTCTCACCCGGCACGAACTGCTTCAGATCCGTGGCCAGCTCCCTCCTCTCCAACCTCGGCGGGTGACTGGGCGTCTCGTCCACCCCATAGGGCGGGGCCGGCGGACCGACCGCCGCCTCTATACCGACGATCCGCGGCGGGGCGTGTACGAGCAGTGGTCGGCGGGCGGTGGCCGTGCCTCGCGTGTTGTTCACGTGGCACGAGTAGACGCCACCGTCATCTTCTGTCACGGCGCTGATCTGTAGGGTGTTGTTGGGGTGGACCCACAGCCTGCAGGGGTAGAATACAGCGTCACACGGGGTGTAGTTCACACACCACAGACTGAAGGAGGGCCTGCGGCACACAGTGTCACACTCAGAAGACACGACTGGTGCAAAAAACACTACCGCAACAATAGTGCTGGATCGCCCCGAACTAGTGTGCTAAGTGCTCTGAAGTACAGAAGTAGTTTATTGCTCTACGGGAGCATTATAGACGTGAGTATGCAAGTCACAGACCGAAAATGCTTTCATCCCCGATGTGCGCTTGAAGAATCACACCTAGCCTAACGACAAAACATGTGCTTGACTTCACCGGCCTTGGTACATACATATTACATACATACCTACACTTAATATCAGATACCTATAGACGTTTGAAGACGCCGTTCCGACAACCAGACTACCTGGAATACCAGCGAACCTGTCCTCCTCTCACCTGCCGTCGAGAGCCACCACCAGCTGCCCGTGCTTCACCCAGATGACCCGCGGCACCGGGTCAGCCGTGACGTCACACGCCAGGAAGACGGTGGTGTTCTCCGACACCTCGAGAGGCTCCTCGCCGGCCTCCTCGATATCAGGAGCGACTGTCGTGTACAGCGGGACAGCAGTCAACACTGTGGTTTGTAGCAGCGCATCAATACACAGCATCAGAGGCGTATCGTATCGACTATATCGGAAATACTGTAAGTGCGGTATGCTTAACAATCCAGGCTATAATAACTCCCCTGAATAGCATGTTCGACTTGGACTGAGAAAAGAAGGAAAAAATAAGATTAAGACCAAGATATACACCGTAAAAGGTTTGGTTTTTGGTTTGGTTTAGTGATAGACCGCTTCGGCCCGTTCGGACCATTGCGCAGCCATGGGATGAAGGAGAAGGGGTAAAGTGGGTCAAAAAAAATGAAACCGCTGACCGGGCAGCCGCCCATAACAGGCCTCCCCGCAGGACGAAGCCTGCGAGGAGGGGCCCACGCATAATGTCGATAGACTGGCCATGAACGAGATACGGGCCACCACCTACACTTTTTGTCCCGGGGGACGGCTCGAGGGCCGATACTTGCCCGGTGGCCAGCAGCCACTCAGACCCGGGTAAACGTCGGCGTGACAGGGGATAGAGGACCGGCAGTCGGGAGGATTAAAAGGTGGATGTGCACCGTAAAATCTAACCTCCGTTATTTTGACTGCATTTAGCCGTTACACTTCGTCTGAGTTGCACTGCATGATGGTCATTACACTAGAGTTGTATAACAATCATCACATTAGAGCTGGACAGATGTCACGGTACTTACACTGCACGTTAACCCGTGTGGTGACACTGGTCTGCCCGGCGGTATTCTCAGCGGTACAGCGGTACAGGCCGGCATCACGACGTCGGACGGCCGCCAGCTGCAGCGTGCCGTCCGACAGGAGCCGCCGTCCACCGCCGTCCACCACAGGGAGACCGTCGCGCTCCCAGCGCTGGGTCGGCCGCGGCAGGGCCGACAGGACGACACAGGGCAGGGAGAGAGGGGAGCCCAGCACGGCGCTCACCTCCTCCGCAGTGTCCGTCAGCACGGGAGGTGCTGGAACGGAGCGGGGCGGGGCAGAACAGGAGCGAGTGAAATCCAGGCAGTGATCAGATCCGTGTTTATGTCCGACGCTGCGAGTGAGAACAATGAGCGTACTTAAGTTCCTTGTATGCATGTCGTCTGAGTATCATTTTCACATGACCTCGCCTCTTAATCATGACGCGATACTCAGAATAACCGTGTTTGTGTATCGGAGAGTACGTTTACTGTCATCCGCAGCCTCGGATGAGCCCAGCAGCACCCACAGACCGTCGACTCTGCATGAAGGAGCTGTTGGCACCGTCTCCGCAGCCGTAAGGTCCTCTCACCTGCACCACGAACGGTGACGGTGACGGTGAGCGTGTCCGTGCCGTACACGTTCTTCGCCGTACAGGTGTACGGACCTGCGTCGCCCATTGTCGCGTCTGTGAGGAGAAGGCAGTGTAAGATCCTAGTTAGTCTAGTGGATAATGGTGGGGCGCGAATACGTGCTGTTTGGGAGATGCGACCTAAGTTAATACTGATGACTATTACGGAAGAACAGTCAGGTGATGCCAAAGAGATGTTAACGTCCGTCATACAACAAATAAATACAATTAAAAGGGAAATACTTATGCATATTGCATATACCTAATATTTTGACAAGTCAAGACAACGCAACTGTACTGGGTCTGCAATCCCTCCTCAGTATATCCATTACGGTACACCACAGCTGTCGGCCCAACGCGTGAGAAGGTGGTTACACAAAGTCCGTCATGAAACAATAAATACAGTAACTGCACTTAGGAACAATACACAGTGTAACTCAGTTCAACGCGCCTGTCCAAGGGTCATAGTCTGAACGTGACCGACGGACCTTTGATACCACCCGTATCATGTCTGTACATACGTCAGTAAATTCATAAATCGGCTCAAGACCCATACCAGCCCCATAGAAAATGAGGCCTGTTAACGTAACACCGGGTCCAAAGAGGGATTTAACATCGAATCCTTTGCAGGATGGAAATATTGGGCACTCTGACACTCTGGTAATACCCCTTACCTTATGAAGCGGTACGTGCACCAGTCAGTTGAGCAGCAAGTATATGACCCGTATGAAGAGCGGTGCGCAAGTCGTCCGTCGGTACTCACGGTCTATAGGCCAGCGTGCCGGCGGCGCTTGACGTCCTTCAGCTGTTTCCTGGCGCGCGTCCAGTGCACCGTCGGGTCCGGACTGCCGACCGCCACACACGGCAGGCTGGTGGAGCCGCCGTACGCTATAGGCACGTCTGTGGGAACACACGGCGTGAGCTGAGCGCCATACAGCAGAGGCATGGCAGAGGCACGTCTGTAGTGAACGAACGGTGTCAGCTTCCAGTCTGATTGACAAAACGGTGCTTGCATATGTGGAGTCTGGAGGCATGAGGACTATTCCCCTAATCTAGCTTGCGATACAAAGACGATGAAGCTGCGCAGCGCCCGTAAGCCCAATCATCAACATCATCATGATCACAAAGAAGCACTCTGATTCTCGGAGAGTGTGTAGCAAGGTTGTGTGCATAGTGAACGTGCGCAATACAAGGCAAGCCAAACCACCGTCGGCTTGGACCGTGCAGATATGTTTGAATATGTGACTTCACGCAGGACGATCATCAGAGTGGCTTGCGTGGTAGCGTGTAGCGGAAACAATCCACGCCGCAGCCTGCATCGTAACCATCACCTCCTCACCATAGTCAGAGATGATGATGTTTGGTGGCGAGCCGATCTTCAGTGTAACGGCAGCCGTGTCTCGTCCTAAGTCGCTCTCCGCAGCGCAGGTGTAGGTGCCGGCGTCGGAGCTCTTCACCGAGAGCAGGTGCAACTGACCCTCTGATACCTGCCCGCAGACGTAGCGGTGTATTAATCAGATCACAGCTAAGGTCAGATGCCTCATACCGCCGCAATTGTCAGCCCCTGTGGCTCAGTGGGAAAGCACTGCGCTTCCGGCTTTTCCCGGTGGTGGCAGCCCGGGTTCGAGTCGCTTCGACGCTCGCTATTTGCTCCTGACTGGGATGGCCCGCGGCCGGTGGCAGCGGTCGCACTTTAGCTCAGATGACGTCAGTGAGCGGGACGGACCGTGTCCAGGTATGTCGGGCACGTAAAACTTTCGCCTTTAAATTCTGCCGGCCAACAGGAATTGCCCGCTCTGACGGAAGGAGCTATGACATACGTAGCAAGCTATATGCTTAACGCGGGGCCTGACTTCGAAAAAATGCATTCAAAAGGTTTGGACGAAATTTATTATTAAAAAAACGTACCGCAGGAGCAGTAGACCGCAGACGCTTGTCAAAAATGTAGTGGCTTTACCGGGATTTGAACACACGGATGTGCCGTCCTGCTTATCTAAACAGCACGTATTCGGATGCGGTATTCACATTGTTCCTCATATTGACTAACACCTCACAAGTTTACGACTGCATGTCTACTGTTGCTCTCGAAAATAGAGACAACACATCTTTCAGGTTTATTTGTAGACGCTTTCTCCATTCGTTGCGTAGGATCAACCACAGCTATCAATGCCACGGTCTTCCTCCTACTTGTTTGCACTGTGTTGCCATCTTTCAAAATGTACCGTTCAGACCCCACACGAAAATATTGCATGATTGGCAGCACGCATACATTCACGTGACAGTGAAGTAACGACATCTAACATTCTGCTTTCATTTCGGCAGTCAAGACGCCCGATGGTCCAACAGAGATACGTGCACATGGTACGCGTATTTGTTTGCATGGTGACTAACAGAATAAGCAATGCCGCGCCTGAAAATGAGCATGTTCACAATCTGACGCAATTTGTATTGAAAGACATTGGAATTAAGAGGATAGAGGGCTGAACAGGGTGTGGGGCACTGTCTCTGTGATATCTCACCTTGATCAGACCAGACGACTGGAGACGGGTGGAGACCCGCAGCCAGGAGACAGCCGGGGCCGGCAAACCAGTGGCGTTACAGTGCAGCGTCACCTGGTGGTCAAGAGCACAATCAGCTGAATGACGTCATCGTATTCCTCTCCTGTCCTATCATGTCAATCAGCGGGGACAGTACACAAAGTTTACCACGAAGGAGAAAGGTGGCATTCTGATCAGTACGGAGACGTAGCCAAGGGGGCCTGGGCAAAACCAAATTACACTAGATAGAATGGGATACACTGACGACCCTACCCCCCCCCCTTCCGGTCAACAACATATGGCTGAGGAGCGAAATTTGAGTCCACCAACGACGTGGCCCCTCCCTGAGAACAATCCTGTACGTGTCTCTGGACAGTAAATACATAACTACTACTGGTTACGTCCGACGGGTGATAAGGCACAAGGCCTGTTCCCGCCTTGAGGTCGGCGCCTCTAACCTCCTTAACCTCCCTCCAAGTTGTCCAACTTGCAACTGTCTGTGCAAAAGGATACGACTGGGACAAGTTGGAGCATCTTTGAGGAGGTTAGAGGCGCCACGGGAACAGGCCCAATGTTGTGCCATCAGCGAACGTACCGGGAACGTCAGGCCATCAGCGAACGTACCGGCAACGTTGGGTCATCCACGAACGTACCGACAACTTCCAGTCGGCAGCGAACGTACCGACAGGCGACAACGTCCGGCCGTCAGCGAACGTACCGACAACGTCTGGTCGCCAAGGAACGTACAGACGTCTAGTCAAGTCGACAACGTACCGACAACGTCTGGTCGCCAGCGAACGGACCCGAGTCTCGATGGAGGCGATGACGGGCCTCTTCGAGACCAGAGAGCCGCGGAGGCTCACCATACTGAACTGTACCGGCTCTCGGGTTGCCTGGACAACAGCCAACAACACATTCAGATGGATTTCGCGCACCTAGAAGCGAGCGAAATGTACGGATCTGAGCCGCTGCAACCATAATCATCAATCTTCTATCGAAGTTGGAGGTACCGTCAACAACACGAATGGACGCAGCTAAACGCCAGCGTCGAATGGAGCAAGAATCGTTAGAGCGACGATAATGTCTCCTCCCAAGTGCATAGGTTGTACCAGTCACCGAGTACCTGGTACCGTGGTCTTGGTATCGTGCGCCTGTCGCTCACGCTCGTCCGTACTCGTGGTACCGCGGTACACGTGCTACACGCCCCTCGTCACTCTGTGGGCGTTGTCGATTCGGAGGATGCCGCGATCGACCTGGACACGCCCGTCCTCAGACGACGTCTGCATTCAGACAGACAGGCACACAGACAGACAGATGAGCAGACGAACCCGTCAGTCAGACAATGCCGTACATTAATGGCAGATACATGTACTTGTACTTAGAATACGGGACTATAAGGAGGACTAACTACATGCCTGTCTTGCCCGCTCTTTACATCTCTTGACTGTTTGTACGTCTCCGTTGACGGTTCAAAAGGTACGTTTTCCTTGAACAAACTTGGCTTTAGTATTGTGTCGCCTATCCTGATGCATTGTCCATACCTGATGTCCGCCCAGTGATTCAAACATGGTTATGTGTTTAAATAATAATGTTGTCTAATAATAAGCGAGCACATATGGCGAAATAAATATTTACGCACTCTGGGTGAAAAGAGAGACATACGCTTTCTTCAGAACTAGAGACTGATAAATGAATATAGTTCCATTAAGTAACACTATTCCGATAACATATATGATAGCTCAACGGTGATACCTGCAGTTCGCAGCTCTTATATGAAACTTGTTTTTACAGAAAGCTCTATCTGTAATATTTCAGTCGCATATATTCATCAAATTAGCAGAACGCAAACTTACGATGACGTCGTCGAAGCGGCGCGTCCACACGAGGTCGGGGCGCGGCTGACCATAGGCCTGACACCTGATGACCACCTGCTGACGTGGCAGAAACACCCGGCCCGGGGTGCGGACAGACACCTTGGGCGGCGCGTGCACCGTCAGGATCGTCTCCGAAGTCACCTCACCGCCTGCACGGAGAGATACTTGGTCAGAAGACATATCGCATAGGTGGTTCTGCTCTCTCAAACGATACATTTAGTCTACTCTGCACCATGTTTTACTTTGAGTCGAACTTCTGGTATAAATCCTTGTTTAAAGTCAAAGTAGTATCTCCAAGAAATTTAATCTTAATCCAACAGTTATACTCTCTGACCGATCCCAGTAAAACAAATGCCCTTCGTCATATCCGTGTCTGACAAGAATCCAGTCTGTTAATGTTAGACTGCACCGCAATGCTTTTCTGCTCTGCGGTACAGTCCACCACCCAGGTGTTTTGAAAATGCTCATAGTTTTCCCCAAAATCCGCATTGGCCCTTGTTTGATAGGTACCGAGAGGTGGTGACAAATACTCGATATTTTCCTTACCATACCATATCATACATGCATGTTACCATGCTTGCATTGCTGCCACTGGCCCACTGACCTGCGTTGGTGGCGGTGCACTGGTAGGTGCCGGTGTCGGTGAGGCTGGCGGCTCGTATGCGGAGGTAGTCAGTGGTTCCCGGGCGACTGATGGGCTTCCGACCGTATAGCCATTCTGTGGTCAGAACAGGTCAGACACGGTCAGACCAGGCCAGACACGGTCAGTCACGGTAGACACGGTTAGACACGGTTCAAGAAGCACGGTCAGACAGGTCAGAACAGGTCAGAACAGGTCAGACCATCAGACATGGTCAGACCAGATCAGACCAGGTCAGACACGGTCAGACATGGTCAGAACAGGTCAGACACGATCAGACACGGTCAGACCATCAGACATGGTCAGACCAGATCAGACCAGGTCAGACACGGTCAGACACGGACGAGTTCGAGGGTGATCGCGGCATGTGCACAGGGGATCGGCAAATGTGGCTGGTGGAAGATAAACAAGGCCTCCTATAATCAATCTTCACAAGGGGATTTCCACTGGCGGATCCATACCATGAGATTGGGGGGGGGGGGGGTAATTCCGCACCGTTTTATTTGGTCAGCGAAAAGTTGTTGATTGGGGGGACGGCGAAGGGTCGCCAGCGCGAGAGTCGTCGAGGCAGAGGGGGAAGCCGGGTAATCATCGCGAAAGACTCGTTGACCGCACCCCATAGGGCACTGGCGGATCCAGCCCGTCGGCTTTGGGGAGCTTCTTTTTTTAGGAAAAATAGGCACGCCCCATTTTTTTCTCCATCGGAATGCTGGGCCCGTCAACCTTATTCGGTATTTGGAGGTTATACAAATTATTTTTTAGAGGGAAAAAACCGCATAAAACACGAATATTCCGTAGCATAATGAATGCTACAAAATATAGATACATCATATAGGAAATAAAGACGTTTATCTCATAAGCCATTTGCAAAGGGCGTTGCCGACAATTTTTCCAGTGGGTGTTTGGCTGAAAATGACGAGAAGAAAAATATGTGCGTATTTAAGCTTTTGCAGCATTTCAACATAGATTTCCATGTGTACCTTCTAATCTATGTTTTAATATAAAAAGTATATCAGCAAGCCACGAAAGCGGCGCGATATTTTAACAGGTTTGCTAAATAAAAACCAACAGAAATATAGGCGTTGGTTTCTGCAATACAACATATGGATTTCCATGTTATAATAGGAAGTACTTTTTCTATGTTAATAGAGTTATTTAGTCGGCCGCAAAGCGGCGCGAAATTTTTTAACGAGGTTTGGCCCTGATAGAAACCCATGAAAGATAGGCGAATTGGCCTCTGCAGAACTGATGAAATTAATTTGCCAAATTTGTATATGCGATTGCGAAACTGCGCGAGACGGCGCGAAATTGTCGAGTTTTTAATGACTGGATTTTCGATCGAGCGCAGCAAGGGCAATTTTTACGATAAATTGTTTTCTTTCCACGCAAAATGTAAAAACTTCTCTAGTATCTAATCAGATCATTGATTTCACGCTCAGTACAGGAACGCGTGAGGGGGGGGGGCATAACTTGGTATTTTAATGCCCCAAAATTCCTGTGGGAGTGGGGGATGGCGCCCCGGATGCGCCCTGATCCACCAGTGGTGTTTGGCAGAACACTTTTCCACCAAGCGTTGAAAGGGCCCAACAAAACGGATGAAAACCCACGCTAGAGGGTGAGGAAATGCAGTAATGGCATGTATGCGCCATGGGCCATACCATTTTTATTGCAGTGGAATTAGCTAATTTTAAAAATAAACATNACGCAAAACAACCCCCCCCCCTTCCCTCCTGACTGCCTCACATACGTTTGACCCCTGGCGCCGCCACTGTATACAACAGTATAACAAGTTTAACAACAATTGTATTACAAGTTTAAGTCGACTTCGGATGTCACTCGGCCTGCGGACGTTTGCCAGCAGGCCAGATCCATAGTTGTGCCAGTCCGACAGACGGCCTAAGTGCAGCCCACAGCCCAGCCTGTCCCGTCGCGGTGTTTGGTTCCGTTGGACAAATAGCACGCTTCGTGTCGTAGTGACAGCCGACAGCACCCACATGCCACCAGTAATCGCCGCTTCGCCGCTCTGAAACATCAGGTCGTCACTGTCGAACGGAAGATGTTGGGTCAGATTGTGGTGCTGCTAGACAATTGTTGCGACTCTCTACATGTGGATCTCATCTCGCATTCATCGCATCTCAGATAATTTATATGCGTAACCGACCATCTTAAATGCAGTATATCAACACATTATGCCAATAAGCATAGTCGCTGGATAAACATTATAATAATATGTAGCTTCATTATTTTCCAGTGAGCAAAGCGATCCAGTAAAGATCGCTTATAATGGCTAAATGGATTCTAAAAAAGTTCAAAAATATAAAGAACATGGCCCGAGTACGGATTTTCCTGTCCCTACAAAAATATATGCAGAAACTCTGCTTATAACGCCCTCGCTTCGGTTATAACGCCCAGTTCAGCGCGAGCTAAGCCATCGTGTCGCCCACTCCTGCCGGCTCTACCTGCACGTGTACAAGCGGCCGCGGTGCCGCGGTTTTCGCTCTGTGTCTCATGTCTGAGTCCAGCTGCACCGTGAGCCGACCACTTCGAATGAAGAGATGAGGGCGATGGTTGGTCGGCTCGGCACAGGCCTCGAAAGGAAAGGTTCCGAGAACATGCAGGGGTTCGAAACGCTCGCCAATGACGTGCACGAATTTCGCGTGAGAAAAAAGTTGTTGAGGCAGTAAACGATGGATGATTTTGCTCAATACATATATCAGGTGATAATTATATGTCTTTTTGGTTGTTTATGTGATCATATTAGGAACTCCGGATATAGCGCCCGTCGGTTGTAACGCCCAGAAACGATCGGTCCCAAGGTGGGCGTTATAAACGGCTCTACTGTACCACGAAAAAGTTATCATCACTCTGCGCCCTGCGGGCCAGGGCCAGATGAATGACTCTCAAATATGGGCCGCCAGCGGGTGCAGGGAGGCTGGCAGTTATTAAAATTTGAGTCTTTGACGATAATTTGCTTCGCAAGTACGGAAAGTTTTGCTTCGTGACACAGAAAATATATATTTTATATATTGCTATAAATCAAAAGCCATCGAACCTCCTTTTCTTTTCGATTTATTCACGCCTGATGGGTAGGTGGATCTATATTGCATATAATATAACTTACTATTTAAAGAAAGTCTGTCATTCTGTCTGTCTGTTCGTCATCCAATTTTTTCCTTATACTTATCATAATTACGACATGTTATGTAGTTTCGACACATGAGCATTTAATAGTATCTAAGAAATTATTTTGCAGATCGCATGACAACATGTGTGTATATTATTATGCTCCCTACATTCCCATGACACCAAACCGTCCTTCAAGTAAACATAATGTCTGACTGTGTTATAAAAAATAGCACGACACAACTTCCGCCGATAATAGGTACCGCCGATCGCCCTCTGATGAGCGGAACTTGAACTATACGCAACCAGCGAGGCACGGGTTGCAGTTTCAGTTTGTGAACACCAGCGCCACCTATATAATATGCGCACACCAGCGACACCTATAGCACGGAGAAGGGGTTTAGCAGTAAACATAAAAAATGGAGCCGTTCGCATCGAATTAAAAAGTCACAAACCGCGATCCCTTGACGGGTGAGTGCCTCGGTAATATGTCGAATAAAAAACGTAAACATGCCGTCTGTATGCATAGATCGTCCAGCGGAGCGGACGGGTTAGCACTAGTGTCCCCATACAAAAATATTATGTATACGCCACGCATGTATGTGTTACAAAACATGTTGCGAATTGTGCTACCGTTATATGAGATCTATCCTCCGCCAGTTCCCAAAAGAGATACATTTCAAGCTATATGTAAAACAAGGTGTCCAGTTTGCGAGTCTAAGTGCTTATAAATGTCACTTTCCTCTCCACCAAGCGCGCCGCCCCCGAACCACAAACCCCACCCAAACAGCATCCTGCAAGGTGTGGCGTCCCAATTCTGTACAACAATCAAGTGACCTCCACTACTCCGATCCTCAGTAACTACAGCCCATACAGATAGGATAGCAAACAGTCACAGCAGCTGCCGGTGTCCGAGAAATAATCCTTTGCCTCGTCTCTCACGACAGAACCCGGCCGGATATCCGTTCAATCCCTGCCGGGGGGCATCAACCCATCAGGACAGGCGGGGGACCCATCATCCCTGCCGGGGATCCCCCCGTCATGACAGGCCGGGGACCCGTTAGGCCCGGCAGGTCCGGGACCCACCTGTCATGGCAGGCCGAGACCCGCCACCCGCCTGTCATAACCGGTCGGGTACCTGTCTGTCAGGACCGGCCGGGGACCTGTCTGTCAGGACCGGCCGGGGACCCGTCATCTCTGCCGGGGGCTCACCCGTCAGGACAGGCGGGGATATCTCACTGGCTGACTGCACCGCTGCAACCCTGTCACCTCCCTGCTGTCATCGTCTGAGCTGGCGCTGAGGTGGTGCGTGGCTCGGGGGAGTCGGTATCAGATAGCACCCCGCGCCTGATGGTATCTCTCTGTCCCCCGACTGGCAGAGGTAGTATCCCCACACCTGATGACAATGTCCTTCTCTCCTCGTCTGGCAGTGATCGGACCTGCCGTGGTCACCGACGACTACCACCAGTTCTACGACAGCCTGAAGATGCTGGACATCAGAGGCGGCGGAGACTGTCCAGAGATGGCGCTCACCGGTGAGTACCGCTAATGTCCTCATTTACCAGGCTGCTACCAACCTGTTACTAGTATGTTACGAAGCTGCAATGAAGTTGCTGGACATCAGAGGCGGTAGTCACTGTCCCGAGATGGCGCTCACTGGTGAGTACGGCTAATGGTCTCAGCTACCAGGATGTTATGGGGCTGCTACTAACCTGTTACCAGCCTGTTACCAGACTGTCCTGAAGATGCTGTGCGTCAGGGTAGTTGGCGAGTGGCGGCACTGCCTCGAGATGGTGCTCAATGCTACCAGGCCGTCAGCCATAGTTACTCACCATGGTCAGTACGGATGACGGCTCAGCTGTCAGTCTGTCACTAGCCTGTTACCAGGCTATTATCAAAATATTATAAAGATGCTGTATATCATGGGCGGTGGAGACTGTCCCAATTTGTCGCTCACTGGTGAGTATGGATAACAGCTTTAGTTACCAGCATGTTACAAGCCTATTCCCAGTATGTTACATTGTTACAAGGCTATTATCAGTATGTTACCAGGCTGTTACCAGTCTCCGTCGCTGCAGACTAGGTTCTGATACAGCGACCAGTGTCGATCGCAATAGACGCAGTGTCTCGCGCAGCCGTTCCTTGTCAGTCTCTCAGTCATAGCAGACTTCAGTCAACACGCGGCGACCAGACCAGACGCTGTGTCTGGTAAAGGGCAGCTCAGTAGTCGTCAGTTTCGATCGAAGGACAGCAGGAGCTACTCTGGACAGCCCGATACTGGACGGAAGTTTGTGTCACCAGCGATTAGCAGCCATTCTGAGACGGAGCTGCGAGGCGGGGAACAACCCTGTTTTCCAGCCGCGGCATGATTGAGGAGCGACGCGAGATTGTCCGTATCGCAGTGTGAGTCACCACTGCGGTTAGAATAAGTCATCCGTGGGAAAAACCATCCCTGATTTGGCTACTGGAAACTCCCCGGTATAGGGACTGCTGACTGGGAGTTTTGGTTTGACAGCAACCATCATGAATATTTGTAAATGCAAAAATGCATATGGTTCGTCGCACACATATTCGCTTCGTTTGAAGGCTAGCTGAAACATGAGCCTGTTTGTCTGTGTCGCGTGACCTTCACAGTGTCCATGGATAACTTCAGAACCCATGCCTTCTCGGTCTGCTCTGGCGGGCCGAGCTGGTCTTGCAAGCGCCTATTGTGCGCAGTGCCCGACAACAGAGAAGTACCAAGTCGTCTTCCGCCCAGTAAACGAGATGGGCAACCGCCTGTTGCGTGTTATAGCTCAATCATGGCGGTAAAAGCGCGGCCGGCTGTTAGAGAGCAGGGGGGTGAACGCAAACACCCCCCGGATTCATTCATTCCTTATTTTTAATTTGTGGGCAGCCAACGCGCTCTTGAGTATGTTAAACAGCGAGATGACGCCGAGTGACCGCTGAATGACGTGACGAGAGCTGGACGCAGGCTGGCAGGACGGTGGCAGACGCGCGACGAGGGTAACAGATTAAACACCATGATGATGAGGCGGCAGAACTCATAGCGTTAATGATTCACCGGGGATAATCCATGCGGATCACATGGTGACATTCCGACCGACGGGTGTCATCTGATCAGGTAGTGTACGGCAGAAGCCTGTGTCACGCAGGAGGAGTACGCCTCTTGGCCGTGAATCTCCTGAGAGTAGGGCCTGGTTGAATTCGGATCTCTCAGTATAGAGATGACGGTGAATGAGGGTGGAGGCGGATAATGAGTGTTGCTCATGAGCACGGGTCGACTTTAAGTGCAGTGCCAGGGAGCTGGATCGAAGTGTAAACTATGGTGGGTTTATAGTGTTCGGGGAATGGAGACAGTGAGGAGATCGCGGGGATGAACAGGTGAGGTTATCTGCTGGACCTTCTGTTCATGATTATTCCACACGTCCATCGTCCAGAATTAACACCATCCTTTCCAAACAGACGAGTAGATTTCCATATAATTGGATTAATCTAATCGTTACGTATCATGGCCTCCATCGATGAGGCCTCATGTCGGACTGGGAGCCTTTCATAATCATGATGAACAGCTACTGAGTTTCGAGGGTTCGGGTAAGTGTAGCTCGATCTACGATTTATATTTACCCGCACAGCACGTAGCCAGGATTTCGTCACGACGGGGGGGGGGGGCGCCTCAAAGGACCCTTCCCGAGCGTGAAAGGACCCTAAAAAAGTGTTCCTGGATACGAAAAACTCTGACGGATTTTCCGGCATCTTTATTTGTAATTAAAAAATTATGGTTGATTGGACCAGGACCCGTAGGACCCTCAGAGTGAGCCCATAAAAGACCAGAGCACTCGTCAGCCAGGTTTATGGTCGGCAGTAGGCGCCTTAAAAGGTCGTGTTATAACTTACAGCCACGTAGCCGAGGACTTTCATCGCCCAGGGGCCGGGAGCTGGGGTGTAGGTGCCGTTGAGAGGGGCTCTATTCGACGTTGGAAAGTAGCGCAGGGACTTCGTCCGGGGTCGACGCCTCAAAAGGGTCTCTGAGTCCGAGAAGCACCCGCGTAGACAGGACTTTGTTGCCCTGGATTCGTGGGGGGGGCGCCGTCGAAAAGGCTCCATTCCGGTTAGCGTTTTGACACTAGGGCCAGTTAGACGGGAGATTAAAAAGGTCTGCTGCCTGCCGTACTTCGTGAGTGGAGCTGGCTTGACTTTTCGGCCCTACGACATGCTTCAGGGCCCCTCCGACCGCTCAGGGGTCCCTCCGACCTGCCAGGGCCCCCTTCAGCCTTGCCCAGGGACCCTCTGCTGCTGGCTAGGGGCTTCCTTCGACGTGTTTAGGAGGCTCCTCTAACCACGCTCAGGGGGCCCTTTAGACCTCCCCAGGGGCCCTCAGACCTTGGCTCACAGGACCCTCTTTGCTGTCTAGGCCCATTTCGGGGGGGGGGACGTGTTCAGGGGGCCCTCTGACCCGCTCAGGGTCCCTTTCGACCTCTTCATAGGCCCCTCCGCCTTGCCAGGGGCCAATACGAACCTGCCCAGGGTCCCTCCGACCTTCCCAGGGGTCTTGTGCTGTCTAGGGGCCCATTCGCGTGTTCGATGGGGCCGCTGATCTCGCTTCAGGTGCCCTTTTGTGGACCTCCCAGGGGCTCTTACTTCTCGTACTTTGCTCACCACGGGGGCCCTCTGTGCTGTCTAGGGGCCCATTCCACGTGTTCAGGGGCCCTTTGGACCTCCCCAGGGGCCCTCAGACCTTCCCAGGGTACCTCTGTGATAGCTAGGGGCCCATTCGACGTGTTCAGAGGGCCCTTTGACCCGCTCAGGGGCCCTAGTGAACGTCTAATGGCCCTTTGGTCTTTCATAGTGGTTCTAAAGAGCCTCTAAAGTGCTCTTGGCTCTTCAAAGACCACGCTTCGCGTGGACTTAGACCCATGATACCGCGCTTCGTGCGGTTCTGGTACGGCCCTTTTCGGTCTGCGCTGGTGTGCTCGGCTGCCTGTGGGCTGTTTCGGCGCTTGCGCGCCGAAAACAGGTCCGGTCTCAGGCCTCCAGTGGGGGGGGCGGGGGCGCCTCCGCCGCCCCTTGGCATACGTGCCTGCCTAAAGTTCTAAACCATCATTTTGGCTCCGGACTCATAATTCATGAGTTCATGAATGCTTCGTCCCAGTAACCCAATTCTAATACTGTTGTCCAAAAATGTGAAAAATACTTACAATTCAATTCATATCGATGAGTTATTACTTTTGACCGCTATCTGAACGCCGACCAAAAGGATCATTAAACAGCTGAAGTCCACTTGATTGGTTAATTATTGAGTGCCAAATGGGAAAATTAACCTATAATCTAGTCCGATTGCACTTAATATCCCGATTTTCTCATCAAGTACAATTTAATTCATAATGGATCGTCTCAACTCTTGGATTTCATATATTTATCCAGTTTATTTTTACTCTGAGGGAAGGCTCTTTATCAGTCTTGATTGCCTTTTAATACTAATAAAGATAAGCCTTTTTAAACAGGGGTTGCTTAATTTGCGGAGATGTATTGGTTAACTGCACGATCTCTCTTCTTCTAGCTTTCACTGGCGCTTAGGACGGGTGGGGCTCTGTCCGGTTCCCACGAATTGGTGTTGATGAACGATGTTTGCTCTCCGCAGGTCTCAAGCTGGCTTTGGAGGAGGCGTTGCCTGGCTCTCACATATACGTGTTCACTGATGCCAGCGCGAAGGACCACCATCTTCTGGAAGAGATTCTATCCCTCGTCAGCGACAAGTCACCTCACGTAAGACGCTTATCGGGAATACCATGCGTTTATGCACGTGTATGTTATACATTGCGTGTGTGTACAATATGACTGGGCTGGGCACATACATTGTGTTATCCTTCAGTGTAGCATGTGCTTGGAAAATCGTGCGTGGTCAGCGGAGTTGTGTCTTAACTGGTTGCCTGGAAACATTTACTCTTGCCCAGGTTTACGGCAGCGCATGGGCATTCTTGTGCCAAGGCGCGCCGGGGGGGCACGTCGGAGAGAATGCGACACTTTTCGACCGTTCCTGTCGGTTCAGCCATATGACTGTGATCGGCGATCGGTTTCTCTTCCCGGTGCTGCTTGAAGGGTCTCGGGTGTCTCGAGAGGATCCTCCATGTCTATAGTGTATCCAGAGATTTCGGCTCGCGGAGGGGGGTGGTGGGGATGCCCGGATGACATAGGCGACACTCACGGGGCCATGCCCCGCGCGGCCCGTTGCTTACTGTCCGCTGCCTCTTCCTGCCCCCACCCTGAATGACCTCCCCACGTCACACACGTGAAATTCCGCGACCCCGTCTTGTCAGACCTGTAATCGTCTTCGGCCTGTGATCTGCCCGACCGTGGTTTAAACTTGCCGCCCCTGCTGACCGCTCACCCCTGCTGACCCCTGCTGACCCCTGCTGACCCCTGCTGACCCCTGCTGACCCCTGTTGACCCCCAGCTGACCCCGGCTGACCCCTGCTGACCCAGCTGACTCCCTCTGTGACCCCTCTGACTCCAACAGATCGTGTTTGTGCTGACGGGAGACTGTTCGGACCCGGACGGTCCGGGACAGACGGTGTTCAGGAGGATCGCCGCCGTCACCTCGGGTCACGTGTTCCACCTGAAGAAGGACAGTGTGCAGCAGGTGCTGCAGTTTGTGCGCGAGTCTCTGCGACCGGACAAGGTGAGAGGAGCTGAGACATGGTGTCCGGTACTGGCCGTGTTATTTAAGACCCCCGCTGGCGACCCGCCCCGGTGATATAAGACACCGTCTGCAGCGAGCTGCTGAACTGCTGCCGCTCTGCGTTAGGTCATCTGACCCCGCGCTGGGATGGTGACATCTCGTACAGTGTCGGTTCACTCAGTTCCTCTGTCCGGTCGGTGTGTATTATGTGGGAGGGTCAATATGTGAATTTGGTTTATTTGTGTTTCATTGTATCATGTGAGAGGATCAATATGTGAATTTTGGTTATTTGTGTTTCATAGAAAACGTGCTCCCTGCTCTGTGATGTGTGGTATTTGAATGCATGTTCTTTTGAACATGATCCGAACATGAAACAAATATTATTAGCCGAAACATAAGCATCTGCTGGTGAAGTATCTTATTTTCTTTGGAACTGGTTCAAATAGAAATGACTGATTTGATATGACCGTATAGTTTTATAGTGCTGCTTTGTTAAACACAGTCGATTTCCAAATCTGCCTCGATGTGAAGTTTCTACTCACGTGCTGTAGCTTTCCTGAAAGTGGTGTGAGAAATTATCAATCATCTCCAACGCTTTCAACACATCAACTGCTTCATAACTGTCTTAGTTTACATCCTCTGCTAAATAGCCTCCACTTCGTCGACGATCTGTCATGCACTCAGGCTCTGTTTGACTTTCAGTGTAGCGATGCGTTGTATATTTTATCTTGTCAGAGACCCATTAATCACAATGTAAATCGTCACGGGACGAGCATCGTGCAAAGTTCGCTACGAAGCATCGGTCCGTTGTCGGTCATGGAGAACATGGGCCTGGGAAGTGGGAGGGAGCGCCACTCTGTCTAATCGCGGTCGAATGATGTGACCGCGGTCGAGTCGGATGTGACCGCTTGGATGATGTGACCATTCGGCTGACCGCGGTCGAGTGATGTGACCACGTTCGGGTTCTATGACGGCGGCGGGTGATGTGGCGTTTCCAGGTCAGTCTGGCGGCCGTCGATCACGACCCGAAGTCGTCAGAGGCCAAGGATGGTGACCGCGCTCCGCCGCCTTCCGTCAACATCCACGTGGACCAGAGTCTTGACGAGTTCACCGTGTCGGTGTCTGGTGAGTGAAGAGACGGGTGTCTGGTTGAGTGAGAGACGGGGGGAGGGGGGGGGGGGATTCGACGACCACCCGGCCGACCGCAGAGGCGTTCTGTTTTATGGTGTATAAATTTTCATCGACAGAAGGGTCTGCCTTGAGTTTAAGAGTCAACTACGTTTGTGAACAGCCGGTGATGCATTTTAAGATACGTGCCAACATCAGACAGCTGACACCTCAGTAACAGCTGGGTGATAACTGATTTGTGGTCGGTGCACTGACCGCTGGTTGACCTGTTTGCCCTCAGGCAACCGTCCGGAGGTTACCATCCGTGAGAGTGAGAACCAGATGAACGTGACCGGCGACGTGATCCTGGATCTGCCCAAGGTCAAGGTCGTCAACATCAAGAACCCGCGGCCCGGTGAGGCGGTAGGGGGATGGGATGGGGCGGGACGGGCGGGGTGGGACAATATTGGGAGGGCTCAGGGCGAGCTGGGGCGGATGCGACGGGCGGAACGGGCTGGGACTGGGACGCGGACATAGTGGACAGGATGGGATTGGGAATGAAGTTGAGGCGGTTGGTAGAAGAGGGTATGACGGAGTGTGAGGTGACCGAGGGACCGAAAATGGACGTGGGGCGGGGTCGGATGGGACATGGCGGGGTGTGGTGAAGACGAGACAATACGTAGCGGGATGGGGCGGGACGAGTTGATGCTACGGCGAGGCAGCGGGGTAGGGCTGAGCGCGACCGGACGGGGTCGAACCAGTGTCCGTTTTCCTGTTTGTATGCTCTAAGGAGGAGCACTGTCGGTGGTCTGGCTGCTCTGCTGCATTGGTAACGTTACGCCTGGTCAGAACTCAGAATACAGTCATCAATCGTCTCCGGTTTGTTTGGCTATGTCGCCTGTCGCGCTCAACATGTATGAGCGAGATTGTTTGGACATCGCTTAAGTTGTGATGTTTCTTTCCGACTCATAGCTAAGATTAGATGGCACAGATTCAGTGGCAAATTTAAGGAGATGTTGATGATTGGTTGCACTCTACCCTTGAGTAAACGAACAAGTGTTATTCTATTTTTGTATTGTGTTATATTTCTGATTTTTTCAAAAGTGACTTCAGGTTTATTTACTGTTACCTATTGTTTACCCTTGGTACCGAGTACATCCGCCATTTTCAGCACAACTGTCTGGATGTCCTGCTTGTTAGTGAATGGCGACCAACTGGAGCTGTCAGCCGGGATACGTTATTTACTTAAACATTAAACACATCACGTATCAAATATCAGTAAAATATCTGCCACTATCGATATAGCCCGGTGTTTATCAAAGCATCACCAGCTTGAAGGATTTCATTTCAGGGCTGTGTCTTTCCATTCCACTTGCAACACTCTTTGTTAACGAAAGTTAGATGGATGAATTTCAGAGAGCTTTGCCAGTATCTTGGTTGATGCAGGACCATTGATTAACCTCGTCCTAACATCAGTACTCAATATCTCTAGCTTGCTGTGAGTGAAAATGAAACTCATCCCTAGTGTGTTGAGTTTCATTCACCACTTCACCAGTCACCACTTCATTCACCACTTCATTCACCAGTCACCACTTTCCCTGCCCCGTACCAATCCGTTGACTGGTGTCTTTCTGTCTCGTCTTCGCCGTACAATAGGGTTCCTTTGTTCGATATCGGGTGTCGATTTCGGTCCGTGTAGGTAACTGCCCCTCCTCTCCGTGCCGTTTGCCAGGTCGGTACCGTGTCTCGGTGGACACGGAGGACTCGGCCTTCACCCTGCGAGCCACGGCCATCAGTGGAGTGACGTTCGACTTCGGCTTCACCCAGCAGGAGGACGGCAAGCTGAGTGACGCCCTGGACCGGCCGGCTCAGGGTCAGTGGCACTGGGGCGACCCTAACTGCGACTCCGACACAAACATAGACTCTGACTACGACTCCGACTCCGCCCGCGCTAAAGAAATGGACGCCTTCTCCGGACTCAAAGGAAATTGTTTAAGGGAGTTTTTTCTAGTGACGTCGCTTATTTTTACCCATGTCAATAGAACACACTTGTATTACTAGAAACATTTCTTTCATTGCTTCGGATTCCCATTAATTGCTAAGATCTTTAAAAATCGAACTCATAGGTAGCACAAAGTTATCGGGTAGACCGCAGAGAGCTTACCGCTACTGAAAGTATTGATAGTATCGATTCAATTGCTAGCTTATCGTTAGCATTGCCAATGACATTTCGACAAAACAGCTCGTGAGAGCTGATAGCAGGCGAACACATACTCGACGGCCATTTGTCTTTGTGACCGTTTGTTTACATCGTATTCGTTGTTTGGTATCGTCTTTCCAGTTTATGAATACCAGCGATGTGTTAATCATGACTGATGCATTAACAAATCATAAACAGTATCAATAATGTGCAACCACCAACCCAAACAAGCGCATTTCCACATGTATTGAATAGGCGGAACGATCGAATTGTATTTTATCTTAGGTGCGTCGTTCACGTAACATCTTCTTTCCCTTATTTCCTTCACCATTGTGGCGATTGTTTTATCTATTTCGAAATAAAATTAAGCAAAAGCAATGAAGAAAATTCAACTTAAGAGGGCTCCAGATGTGAATTTCATCGTATCCATTCATTACACCAATAGCTTCTTACCATAATACAATATTTTTAACAATCCAAAACAGAAGAATGACTCCCTTTAAAACGGACTGATTTAAAGGGAATAGTTCACCTTGAAAGTTGTCTTGAAATTCAACCATACGGTGCATCTTGAGCTTAAAACTACGATATGACTTTGGTTTGGACAAGTGAATATATATGTGGAGAAAAGAAGTAAGGTTCACTTTGTTATTTTCCCGCGAGAAATCGTACCGATAGCAGTGGCGTTCTGGCTCCGCCAGACGCCTAGTACGAGTCCTCTGACAAAGGGTTTTTTGCCCGCGGCCAGCCCGGGCGGCTGAGGCGGAATAATTAACGAGGCGTCCGTGATCAGGTACTGCACGGTGTCAGAGGTGTCCACGGTTCCGCGCCCCCGTCTGGGCCGCGGAACTACCGAAGCTTTGTCGGGGCCCGAAGAAAATGCGAGTACTAAATCCTGTGTGTCGAAACTAATTTACGTTTGCGAAGTTTATTCTCAGACCATTACTATTTTTCGATCTGCTCTACAAAACTGCTATTCAAGTTCAAACCGCCATGTGTAAAGGTGAACACCTCCTTAAACTCGGACTCGTACTGGTCACTTATCCTTGTCTGAAGCTAACAAAAAAATATACGCCTAATCCTTTTAATCCTGCCCTTTTACTCCACTTCCCACACATCCGACACCCACTCTCTGCCCCCCCCTGCAGCGAGCCATGACTACCTGCTGGTGCGGCCGGTGAACGGCAGCAAGTCTCTGAAGCTGCGGCACGCCGAGCTCGTCTCACTACAGGGTCGGGTGCTGCAGACGGTACAGCTGAAGCCGCCCGAGGAGGACGGTATGCAGCGCGGCGGCCCGCTCCGGCCCCCCGACCATCAGCTGTTCAGGGTCAAGGTCAGTCCACACGGTCAGCTGTTCAGGGTCAAGGTCAGTCCAAACGGTCAGCTGTTCGGGGTCAAGTCACGTCCCACACGGTCAGCTGTTCAGGGTCAGTCCACCGGTCAGCTGTTCAGGGTCAAGTCAGTTCCAAACGTCAGCTGTTCAGGGTTCAAGGTCATCTAACACGGTCAGCCTGTTCAGGGTCAGGTCAGTATAAGATAAGCTGTTCAGGGATCAAGGTCAGTTAAAAACGGGTCAGCTGTGCAAGGTCAGTCTACACGGTCAAGTACTGCTCCAGGTCAAGGTCAGTCCAAACGGTCAGCTGTTCGGGGTCAGTCCAAACGGTCAGCTGTTCAGGGTCAAGGTCAGTTCAAACGGTCAGCTGTTCAGGGTCAAGGTCAGTCCAAACGGTCAGCTGTTCAGGGTCAAGGTCAGTCCAACGGTCAGCTGTTTTCAGGTCACAGGTCTCAGTCCAAAACGGTCCAGCTGTTCGGGCGGTCAGTCAAACGGTCAGCTGTTCAGGGTCAAGGTCAGTCCAAACGGTCAGCTGTTCAGGGTCAAGGTCAGTCCAAACGATCAGCTGTTCAGGGTCAAGGTCAGTATAAAGATAAGCTGTTCAGGGTCATGGTCATTCTAAATATCAGCTGTTCAGGGTCAAGGTTAGACCATACGGTCAGCTGTTCAGGGTAAAGGTCTGATTCATACAGTCGGCTATTCAGGGTCAAGGTTAGATCATACGGTCAGCCGTTCAGGGTCAAGGTTAGCTAATAGCTGACACTGGTTTGAGGTCGTAAACTGAATGAGCGTTATCACAGGTCATACGCAATTTCTCATCCACTTTTGTGTCTTATAAGTGTACTTTGGTTGGGTGTCCGGGCCGATTTGATCAGCGTAATTGTCATGACATACTGACTGACCGAAGTGATTTGTACTGGTTGATCTGACATATGACTGATCTGACATATATAACTGATGTGACATATATAACTGATCTGACATAATTTAACTGATATAACTGTAACATGTATAACTGATCTGACATATATAACTGATCTGACACATATAACAGATCTGACTTATATAACTAATCTGATATGTACGACTGTTTTTAATAATGTGTGTGTTGACAGGTGCACGGGACTGACGAAAGCGGAGCTCCTCTGCAGCGCGAGACGTCCGCCGTCTCTGCCATCAACATAGGTCCGCCTCACACACACACCACCCTATACACAGCGGCTATCGCCAACATCGCCATTAACATTCCGTGCAGCATTACACCCGCCGGCGCCGTGTTTACAGTGACGGTCTGTCACGTGACGACAGGAGGGGGGTCACGTGACGACAGGAGGGGGGTCACGTGACGACAGGAGGGTGGTCACGTGACGAACAGAGGTGGTTCACGTGACGACAGGAGGGTGGGTCACGTTGGACGACAGAAGGGGTCACGTGACGACAGAGGGGGTCACGTGACGACAGGAGGTGGGTCACGTGACGACAGGAGGGGGTCATCTACGACAGGAGGTGGGTCACGTGACGACAGCGAGGGGCGTCACGTGACGACAGGAGGGGTCACGTGACGACAAGGAGGGGGGTCACGTGACGACAGGAGGGTTGGGTCACGTGACGGACAGCGAGGTGGGTCAGTGACGAGCAGGAGGGTGGGTCACGTGACGACAGGAGGGTGGTCACGTGACGACAGGAGGGGGGTCACGTGACGACAGGGAGGTGGGTCACGGACGACAGGAGGGGCGGTCACGTGACGAACAGGAGGGTGGTCACGTGACGACAGGAGGGTGGTCACGTGACGACAGGAGGTGGGGTCACGTGACGACAGGAGGGGGTCACGTGACGACAGGAGGGGGTCACTGACGACAGCGAGGGGTGGGTCACCGTGACGACAGGAGGGTGGTCACGTGACGACAGGAGGGGGGTCACGTGACGACAGGAGGGGGGTCACGTGACGACAGCGAGGGTGGGTCAGCGTGACGACAGAGGGTGGGTCACGTGACGACAGGAGGTGGGTCCACGTGACGACAGGAGCGGTGGCGTCATCGCTGACGACAGGAGGGGGGTCACGTGACGACAGGAGGGGCGGCACGCCTGACACAGGAGGGGGGTCACGTGACGACAGGAGGGGCGGTCCAACGTGACGACAGGAGGGTCACGTGACGACAGGAGGGGGTCACGTACGACAGTAGGGGGGTCACGTGCACGACAGAGGGTGCTCACGTGACGACAGGAGGGGGGTCACGTGACGACAGGAGGGTGGTCACGGTGACGACAGGAGGGGGTCACGTGACGACAGGAGCGGTGGGTCACGTGACGACCAGGAGGGGGGGTCCGTGGACGACAGGAGGGTGGGTCAGTGACGACAGGAGGGGGGTCACGGGACCAACAGGAGGGGGTCCACGTGACGACAGGAGGTGTCACTGACGACAGGAGGTTTGGCGTCACGTGACGACAGGAGGGGGGTCACGTGACGGACAGGAGCGTGGTCACGTGACGACAGGAGAGGAGGTCACGTGGAACCGACAAGGAGGGGCGTCACGTGACGACAGGAGGGTGGGTTCACGACGACAGGAGCGGGGTCACGTACGACAGTCGAGGGTGGTCACTGACGACAGGAGGGGGTCACGTGACGACAGGGAGGGTGGGTCACTGACGAACAGAGGGGCGTCCACGTGACGACAGCGAGGAGTGGGTCACGGGCGCCGGACCGTGCAAAGGAGGGCGTGACTGACAGTGTGACGTTCAGTTGTAAATGGTGCGTTCCTAGACCACTGTGGAGCGATTGATTGGCTGGTGCGTTGCATTGGGCTTTGATACACGATGAGACTATTTATTTCTGAGATAAGTCCTTGGTTACTGGAATGTTTTGGAGATGACACAATGCTCAAGTAGTTGTAACAGATTAAGGAATTTATTTCAGAAAGGTTATTTTGATGCATTTCACCAGAGGCAAAGTATGTTCCCTTGCGAAACCCCCAGGCCACTAACCAGTAATCGCAGGCACATTTCGCTGATAAGCTACGGTAGATTAGTGTATACATGAGTGTACGTCAGGCATTCCCTAGTGGCAGCGTATTGCAAATAGCGCATTGCGTCATTGGTAAAACCACTTGTGAGATGACTGACTTGCAAACACCGTAGTGACATGGTCTTCATACCATACCATACCATATACCATACCATATATTCATCGAGTGTTTAGAGTAGGTCACAAAACCTTGGTAACCCAGTTGCTGCTTCGCTTGTGCACGATAAAATATCCGGCTGGGTAAGCTTTACATGGTAGTTGTATTATTTTTTATCGGGTATTATTTTGGTGCAAGAGGCCTCTGAAGACCCTTGTCTCATCGAGCTCTGGGACGTGCTGTACAGGCTCAGTCAGTTCTGGGATGACGCAGTGTTAGGTCAGCCCTAGTTGCTTGTCGAGGCAGCGAATTAGAATTGGCAACGTTCGTCGCGCTCACCACCTCAGGTGGGGAGCTGTTCCAGTCGTTGACTGTCCTGAACCATGAAGGTGTTGCCGGCAGACCCTGGTCACCCGGCTCTTGGCTTCGGGCCAGCTTTCCACTGGCTGACTTCTTGTGTGCCTGTTCTCTATGCGGCTGAAGAACATTCGCCGGGCTAAGTCGACGCCTCTTGTGGATGATCTGGTAGACCTGGATTCGTATGCCTCTTCGGCGCCGGTAGTAGGAGCGAGCAGGCACAGAGCTCGGGCAGTCGCTCCGGGTAGGGAGGTTGGGACACTTCTTGGCTTAGCCGTGTCGCTCGCCTCTGGACCCGTTCCACCTTGCGCTGGTCAGCGCGATTGAATGGCCCCCAGATGACGTTGGCTTACTCAAGATGCGGGCGCACCATGGTCTTGTAGAGTAGCGGCACGGTGGATTTGTCCAATTTCTCGAAAGACCTCTTGATGATGGCTAGAACTTGGCTAGCTTTGGAGACTGCTGCAGCTGCCTGTTCCCGGAACTTCAGGTCCGAGTCAACTTGCACGCTGAGGTCGCGCTCAAGGAGCGAGTGCGCCATCTCCGTGTCCTGCATCGTGTAGGTCTGGTGACTGTTCCTGGTCCCCACGTGCATTTGCTCTCGTTGAACGGCAGCTGCCACGGTCGGACCCACGCCACCTCTGTCGATTGTCGTTTTGGAAGCCTGCAAATCCAGGGGCGCAGATACCTTTGCTGTAGATCTAGTGTCATCTGCAAATAACTTGAGGAGACATTCGTTGACACTAGTGACTAGTGAGGTCGTTTATAAACATGACAAACAGCACGAGGCCCAGGACCGACCCCTGCGGGACACCGCTCGTGACGGCCGCCCAGGCCGAGCGCTGGTCACCGACTACCACCTGCTGCTTGCGTCCCGTCAAGAAGGCAGTGATTCCATAAGTTCATGGTATTTGTAATTAAGCATCATAACCAAACACTGGTTTTATCACAAGCATCATAGCAGCATCTAGGTTTTATCACAAGCATTTATCACAAGCATCATAAGCAAACACGCTGGTCTTATCACAAATTATTGGGTGCTAGCTAGGAAGGGCCATGCCTTCTCAAACTATGGTGCCGTTTTACCTGTGTCTACCTATTTATTGAACCATGTACAATATATGTTTACTTATTTGGATCGCTTATATTCCTTCTTGTGTGATTTAATGTTTGTCACAAATACTATTAATTATTTCAAATCAATCAGTGCTCTGTGTCGCCATAATGACGATCCCGTGTGATAACCGGTATAACCTCTCTGTTGCAGGGAAGCCGATCCTGGATGCCCAGTCCGAAGTGAAGGGTCACTTGGGTGCTAATGTGTCAATCCCGTGCCGGGTACGATCGTACCTACCGATGACAGCGGGATGGTACTTTGAGAACCTGCCGTTCAGCGCCTTCACCAACTATAGGTGACAACTGAAATGAAAATATGTTCATGACTGTTTATTTAAATAACCATAGATAACAGTAGACAGACTAGTCAATAGATAACAGTCTACTGTTATCTATGAAATAACTTATATTTTAGTGTTTTAGGTATCATAGCAGAGATCATTATTGTGATTCCAGATTATTTTTAGAAGTTCCTCGGTAATAAATTGAAAATGAATGTAATGAATGTAATGCAACGTAATTAAATGCCTCATCATCCTCGATTCATAACGTATTGTTCAATATTCATCATTTGAGAAGAGCTGGCTGTGATACGTTTGTGACGGTGTGATACGTTTGTGACGGCTGTACTATGTTTGTGACGGCTGTATACGTTTGTGACGGCTGTGATACGTTTGTGACTGTACTGTGATACGTTTGTGACGGCTGTGTTACGTTTGTGACGGTGTGATACGTTTGTGACGGCTGTACTATGTTTGTGACGGCTGTACTATGTTTGTGACGGTTGTGATACGCTTGTGACGGTTGTGATACGTCTCTGCGTCGATAGTCAGTCTTCTCAGTCTCGGGTTGCTGAACCTGGAGATGTCAAACCTGACGGCGGCAGACGCTGGGATGTATATCTGCATGGCCAGTAACGCGCTCGGCGAAGGTCTCGGAGTACGTCAGACTTGGAGGTGGCAGGTGAGTGTCCTCGTCACTTTACTACTATCATGGGCCCTTGTGTTTTTCGCTGGAGTGATCTACATCCACATTGGCTAAAATTAACAGATTGTTTAACCTTCTTAACCTTCTTGTGTTTTCTTTTCTCATTCATTATATTTATTCATTCATTTGGAGCGCCATAATGTGTTGTATCATCACTGTATGACTCGCACCGATGCCTGACTGAACACCAATGACTGACTGCCTGGCAGCTCCGCCGCCCGTGGTGGAAACAGCCCGCAATGTCACCGTGCTGGAGGGTCGGCCCGTCTACCTGCGCTGTGACGTCACTTCCGATACACCGTACAGCGTCACGTGGAAACGCTCAGGTGAGGCGTACTGTGGTATCACGCTGCTGGATCGGGACGAACCGGTGTTCCACGGGGTGTGTAGGTGATGTTGATGGACACAGTGGTACACCATACGTCTTAGTTTGCAATTGAGCAATTCACTATCTGTCCATACCATGAAGAAGATACTTTTTCTTCGACAAGCTGCTGCCTCTTTCTGGATCAGGCTTTCAAGTCGAGGATTATAAATCACTGCTAGTGGCACAATGCACTACATTACACTACATTATACTACATTACACTACATTACACTACATTACACTACATTATACTGCATTACGCTGCATTACACTACATTACTCTACATTACAATGCAATGCAATACAATACGCATTGAAAAGCACTGCTGCAAGCTAGATGAGACCGGATCAACACTCTAGGCAACTCGAGTTTTTTCATCTCCAGGGCCTATTTTAACATGTTAACTGTGGGAG
>VOPJ01000067.1:0-24847 GCA_014673585.1 Semibalanus balanoides
GTCCCTCCCACCCTCTCCGTCCCGGCACAGGTCGTATCCGGACCCTCCCACCTTCTCCCCTCCGTCCCGGCACAGGTCGTGTCCCCTCCCTGCCCAGCTTGCATCAGTCGTGCCGGAGTGAGAGTCTCCATCCCCTCCCTCCCTTCCTCACTCTCTCTTTCTCTTCCGTCCGGCCCGGTTTGTAGACAAAGCGGCACGGACGGCAGACTGGCGCGTGCCGCCCCCCCCCCTCCTCCTCAGCTCCACTCGGCCCGACCATGCCCCGCAGAGCGTCGTGTGTGGCGCTGATGACATTATGAAGGAAGACGGCGTGCTCTACTGCCAGCCACGTGTCTGGGTGTGCGTGGAGGTGCGAGTGTGTGGCCAAACTCGTGCGCGACTTTGTGACGCAATATTTCAGGGATTTATTTCGGAACTTTACGGGTTCATAAGCTCTGATATTATATCAATACAGAAAAAGGTCAGATTACAAAATGAAAGTCTCAGATTAAAAGCATGCAAGCATTGTCCAGTATGGCTAACGAATCAAATACAAGCCTAAAGGAGAGGGTTGTAAAAAAGCAGAATGCGTGACAATTTATGAACAGGGAGGGACACTATGTTATACCACCCTATAAATGGTCGGCATTGCTTGATACCAGGCAGTGCAGGGCCAGGCATCAGGCAATACCAAGCAGTAAGCACAGTGCAGAGTAGATCATTGTAATCAGATACCAGGAAGATGGGAAAACTTCAGCAGCTCCTAACGGCAAGAAGCGCAACAAACTTCGTTGGGAGCTCGAGACGTCTCGTCTTCAGACCAAACAACGTTAAAATGGATACTTTTCACAAACCCTAACATCACAATGCTTGGAGGCAACATCTGAAGCCGACTCTTCCCGCAGGACCAGCCATAACGAGTGAAACTGCATGTCCAAACGTTACTCGGCATTCTTCGTGAAGCAGTGGGTTATCATTGTCAGATCGTGTGACCACCAAGATCATAGCGATGCCGTAACACTCTAATGGCAATTACCCTAACTTGTAACGAACACCCAGACGGCACGTTATCGATCAACTCAATTTTCCTCATCATTCTATTACCGTCCACATCTCACCATTCCCGCTGCCGCAAAAAGCCACATCGCAGCACACTTTCCCACGGAACGGGGCTAATTGGGCCCGAGCGGCCTGCTTCCCTTTCACGGGGTCCGGATCAGCTGGCAGTGTGCAGACTCTGATGACAGGATCATCCTGTCACGCGGCTCCGCCCGACAAAGCAACACGCACACAAAGAGCCGGGAAACGGCGGACATCGCCGACCGACCCACCACCGACGAAACACGCGCCGTCATCGGCCGTGAATGCAGTCCGGGGAGGGAGGCGACACGGAGCCGCCCGGCCAGGCGACACGGAGCTGCCCGGCCGCTCAGTCCGGGGAGGCGACACGGAGCCGCCCGGCCAGGCGACACGGAGCTGCCCGGCCGCTAGCTAGTTTCAGCAGGCGGGGCTGCTCGGCACGACAATCGGCAGAGAGGCACGCGGCCACTCTGCACACAGAGGGCTCGTTCTGCCGGCGGTGATTCGGGGGAGTTTCCCCGTCACGTCCTGCCAGAAGCCGGACGCCGTCACAGACGAGCTGCCAGCGGCCGCGGGCTGGACAGCCGGAGCAGTATCACAAGATCGAGCTGCCACGCCGGGGCTGGACAGCCGGAGCACCGTCACAAGACGAGTGCCACGCGGCCGCGGGCTGGACACCGGAGCAGCCGTCAACAGACGAGCTGCCAGCGGCACGCGGGCCTGACAGCCGGAGCAGTACACAGACGAGCTTGCCAGCGGCCGCGGCTGGACAGCCGAGCAGTTATCACAACGAGCTGCCAGCGGCCGCGGGCTGGACAGCCGGAGCAGTATCACAGATGAGCTGCCAGCGGCCGCGGGCTGGACAGCCGGAGCAGTATCACAGACGAGCTGCCAGCGGCCGCGGGCTGACAGCCGGAGCAGCCGTCACAGACGAGCTGCCAGCGGCCGCGGGCTGGACAGCCGGACAGGATATCACAGACGAGCTGCCGAGCCGGCCGCGGGACTGGCAGCCGGAGCAGTATGCACAGACAGCTGCCAGCAGGCCGCGGGCTGGACAGCCGAGCCATATTCACAGACCGAGCTTGCCAGCCCGCCGCGGCTGGACAGCCGGAGCAGTATCACAGACGACGAGCTGCCAGCGGCGCGGGTTGGAACAAGCCGGAGCAGATCGCAGACGACGCTGCCAGCGGCCGCCGAGGCTGCAGCCGGAGCAGCCGTCACAGACGAGCTGCCCACGGCCCCCGCGGCGCGGAAGCCGGAACAGATATCACAGACGAGCTCCAGGGGCCCGGTTGCTGACAGCCAGAGCAGTACGACATTGTAGACGAGCTCTATCCATTGTGCCACAGGATGGCAAACATGTTGCATCGTAATTGCATACGACGAGGCGCGACGCGGCTTGCGAAGCGCACGCTGATACTGTCCAATGCCGAACGGGTCCAGCACGTGGTGTGAAGCGGAGAGACTACACAGATACGGCAGTGGGTATCAAAGTCAGTCTCTCGACGAACGGGTCCAGCACGTGGTGTGAAGAAGAGAGACTACACAGATACGGCAGTGGGTATCAAAGTCAGTCTCTCGACATGGGTAAGGCAGCTCCAGGACAGGCGAGTGCTGGATGTGGCAGCTGCAAGCACAGAGGCTGAGAGAGGGGCTGAGAGAGGGGCTGAGAGAGGGGCTGAGAAAGGAGTTGAGATAGAGGCTGAGAGAGGGGCTGATAGAGGGCTGAGAGAGGGCTGAGGAGGGTCTGAGAGAGGGCTGAGAGAGGGGCTGGAGAGGGCTGAGAGAAGGGCTGGAGAGAGGGCTGAGAGAGGGGCTGAAGAAGGCAGTTGACGATATAAGGTAGAGGGGGCTGATAGAGGCTGAGAGAGGGCGAGAAGAAGGGGCTTGAGAGAGGGGGCTGAGAGGGCTGAGAGAGGGGCTGAGATAAGGAGTTGAGATAAGGCTGAGAGAAGGCTGATGGGGGCGAGAGAGGGGCTGAGGAGGGGCTGAGAGAGGCTGAGGAGGGCTGAGAGAGGGGCTGAGACTGGCTGAGGCTGAGAGAGGGGCTGAGAAAGGGGCTGAGAGAGGGGCGGAGCGAGAAATGACGGCAACTTCAAGACGAGAGGGGCGGGGAGGGTAACGGCAGCTTCTAGACGGAAGGGGGAGGGGCGGATGACGTCAGGACCAGGACATGATAGACGGGGCGGTACAGCTGTTGCGGCCCCATGTCAGAGGAGGGAGGTGAGGGGCGCTTTAACCCGCGCACTGCAGGGGGGTTGATTTCACACACCCCCCTCAGGTTTTTCAGGAGTAGCGAAAAAACGGCGGCGCGCAGCTCCGCCAAATTTTGTACACCTGTTTGGGCATTAATTACCCACACTTTGGAAAAGTTTTGACTTGAGGTCATATCAGGTCAGGTCACAAGTCCATGTCAAGTGACCTTACCTTCACAAATGTTTGTGTTCGTGCCAAAGCCACAGTCTTTTCCCGAAAGGTTTGAAACTTGCAGGATTTCATAAGAATATAAGTACCTACAATTCGTATATCTCGGATTTTTCGTATCGGTAACCAAGGGTCAGATCAATTTCCTGACCTCCCATATAAGTTTCCCATATAAGTAAATGGGAAAATAAACAAATGTTTCCTTTTCAGACAATATGCATTGGATCAGGCTAATTCTTTCAGAATCATGTTATTTTAGCTCATTCTGGATGATCAAGTGCAATTGTGGGCTCAGTGTTTTAAACAAGGTCATTCTGAGGCTTGCATCTGAGGTCATCAGCAATGATTTTGCAAATAACTAGTTTATATAAAAGATAGAGACGAGCGTGGAACACCACTGTGTTCTCTTCGTCTGGCCGCGTTGCCCCATATGCACATTGACCTACCTGGGTTCACCATATGACCTGACCTGAGGTCTAATTTTGAAGTATGACCCTTACCAGTCCACCGTGTATTATGTTGGCAAAGCCCGCCTCAAATGAGACAAACACGATGCGTCAAAATATTTCCCTATCTTTGTTAGGGAAATGCTATTCACGAAAAAACTGTTTTTGCTAAGAATAGTCCTTTTTGACCTTTCATGACCTGCGGGAGCTAAAGCTATTGATCTGAGCTCAATTTTTGAGGACATGGTGCGATGGCAAATTGTAATGCATATATTGCTTCTTTATGCGTGCCTCGCTAAGCTTTCATAGTTTCCGAATAATCAGGTTTCTGGAAAAGAGCCCTAAAACCCGAATACTGACCTTTTTGGGTGACCACTGGTGACCTGATCCAAGAAAAGACTGAAATACTTTCGATAGAGCTTGTCTAGAACTATCTTATGCCGTTTTCCGCTTTTCCCTACGTTGCGTAGTTTTCGAGATCTCACGGGAGGCGGAAATCAACCCACCTGCAGTTCGTGATGATGATGATTTGGGCTTTATTTAGGGTGCCGCAACTACTTAGGTTATGTTGCAGTTCGTGTTCGGCGCGAACCCCCTGCAGTGCGCGGGTTTAACACTCACTCAGCGCTGGCGGCTGCGGCGGCGGCGGCGGCGGCAGGCGGCTAACTTCAGCCTCCCGCTGTCTCTGCTGCTCCTCCAGCTGGGCGATCCGCTGCTGCTGCATCTCCGCCAGCTTCTGCCAGCGCGCGTGCATAGCCTGCGGACGGTTCAGGTCAGGTCAACCGGTCGGTTAATATCCGTTCAAATGAGGTAATTTTGTTCCGGGTCAAGTGATAAAGCCAGGTAAAAACATTTCCGGAAAAGATAGGCACCATCCAATTTGAGCTGGACTAAGTTTCAGCCTGTTGCTAGGCGTCAAATCACAAACAACAAAGTGAACTGAGCAGGTGACAATGCAACAGCAAAGCCACAGAATACGTAAGGTCCGCTGCCGGTTATCCGACATGGTAGATTTAAACCAGAGCGGTGAGTGCGCTGCAGGGGGGGGGGGTATGAGAGGATCATACCAGGGACAGGAAGTGACTCAAGGTTATAATCCGCCAGAGGTCAAGGACCTGGTAAGCCATTCACCAACTCCGTTTGTGGCCATGGACCTCTAACTGTACCTGTGCAAAGAAAGAACAACAGGGTTTTACGACACCTGTCTATTTGTTTATTTAACTCATAATCACCCACGGGCAGTTCCCAGTAACGGGTGTAGTCATAAATTAAAATCAATAAATATGTACAGACATACAGCACAGGGCACACAAAAAGATGATACAATTATAAGCGTATCTTAAATACAGAGAAGCCGTACATTGCGTGCATGCGCCATGCACTATGCAGGCAGGCACATTTCCACGACATTAAATCGTCAGCCAAGGGTTGAGCTGAGGGTGCTCCCGTAGTCTATGACGCCACGACGAAAAAAGAGCGAGGACTGGAAGAAGTCAGAGGATGGGCTGTGCTGAAGGAAAAATTTACAGCTTTCGCAGAATGAGTGCTAGGATACCATCATTGACAGTATTTGAACCCTGCCGGAACGGTTCATGGAACAGGCCAGTGTGTCGCCAAACCGTCTACGCCGGACGTTCAGACAAAAAGTGAGACGAGTGCGGTTCACAGTCGATGCGGTGATGGAGTAGATCTTGCATGAACATGCTGTCAGCTTTTGAACCAATCGAGCCTTGATGGACCTGCATTGAAGTGCTGGGGTAGATGGCGTAGTCCATGGGAGGGCACGGAAATTGGGTTCTAGCCGCCAGCCACAATGAGGAACCGTTGTGCGTCGCTCCATCGAGCAATGGTGAGTAGCCCGGCTCCGCCCCAGATTACGCTGGGTACTTCCAGTACGGATCTAACGGTGCGTTGAACGCACACATCCACCGCTTTTGGCTCCAAACCTGACTGGGCACTGTGCCTGCATTAACTCACGTATGAGTAGCCAAGCATCTGTTTGGCTTTTGCCATGGTGGGTGTCAGGGTGGGCAAACGTCAGCTTGGAGTCCAGCAGCACGCCGAGGTCACGGATCCGCTCGCAGCGTTCTAGCTTGTGAACGTTTATGATGTAGTGGGAGGGAATAGGAGAGGTGCGGAGGGAAAAGGATATGGATTTGCATTTGGTGCATTGGAGGGTTTAGCCGAACCTCCAGTGTCTTGACCACTGGAGGAGGCGGTTCGAGGTCGCCTGGAGCGTTGCTGACGTCATCCTGACAGCAAATGCGATGGTACAACTTCACATCATCCGCGTACATAATGCACCGAGTCTTGATGTGATCAGGAATGTCGGCTACGTGGCAGGCAAACAGCAGAGAACCCAGGATACTGCCTTCGGGCACTCCAGACTGCACGGGAGTCCAGCTGGAGTGTTTCCCGTTGATGACGACGCGCTGGGTGCGGTTATGGAGGTAGGATTTCAGCAGCGATGTGCGCACCGGCCCACCGGTAATTACAAAAGAGTGACGAGCTTGTGCAGCAGAAGGTGTGGTTAACGCTCGTGAAGCAGACGAGTAATCCTGTGTAAGATTGCGTCGTCTGTGGTCTTTGAATGGATGACCAGCAGTGCTCGAGAAGCAGGATAGGTTGGGGAGACGCAGGATCGATTAGGAAGGAATCCGTGGTGGGAAACCGGATAGGGCTGGAAGACAGGCGTGTAGAAGCTCTCGGAGACGACCTTCTCTAGGATCTTAGAGCAAAGTGGGAGCAGGGACACGGGCCTGTAGTTTTCAGGGAGCTTTTTCGAGCCCTTTGTGGAAACCGGAATTACATTTGCCTGTTTTCAGACGCTAGGAAATACACCAGTTTTGACAGATTTCACAGATAATATCTAGTGGTACGGCCAATACCTCAGCACACTCCTTCAGGATCCTAGCGCTGAGTCCATCGGGGCCGCAGACCTTGTGCGCACTCAGCTCATGCAGCAAAAATGAGATGCGGCCCTGCGGTACAGAAAAGCTATCTAGTCCCGGGGCACTAAGCGCGGGTGGTGTAGGCAGCACGTTCGACAAGGGGATTGCAGAACTTCAGGAGCAAAACACGAGTTCAAAGGCAGTTAGCGCGCTCCTCGTCAGACCTTAAACACGTTGTCATTTCCACTCCAGGACAGGTGGACATGTGCGAGGTTGATTTTAAGTTTTTTATGAACGACTGTTAATGTTGATTTAAGTTTATATGGTCTGCAATATATAGGAGAATATATTGCAGACCATGCAGGGGGACAGCACGGCCATAGTGCAAGCCCAGACCCTGAACCAAATCCAGACTGCGGAAGACACGGCGCCACTGCAGAATGGAGCCAGGTGCGCTCCTTCGCAGGCCTGCGGCTGGAACTTCTAGGAAGTACTGGGAGCTAATTGGCATAAAAAAAGACGAAGATGGACCCCGGGCAACTCATGGGTATCACGCTTTACCAGCTGCAGCGTACCGATATTTACCATCCGCATGGGGGTTCATGCACAGCAGTCGACGGAGTGGGCCGTCCATCTCCTCCCCCCCCCAGTCTGACCCACAGAGTCGGTGGCACAGGCATGTGAAATGCATGGGCCATTGCCGCGCCGCCAGGTCGGCCATGCGCTAAATGAGGCTTGAGGCCAGGGAACGAATTCGAGTCAGATCACCCGGTCAAACATTGCGTGCTTATTAAGTCCATCAGGAACGATAAAACAGTGCAGACCACTTGTGTTTGCTCTGAATCAGAAAACATTGGTGAAGAAGGTGGCGTGGGGTTGGGCAGGGAGTGAATGCAAAAATGGTTAATGTAGATTGCCGACAGTTGTTGGATAATTAAATGTTAATTCTTATTTGACGTTGTGTGACCAAGCGTGCACTGACATTTGCGTTCAATAATTCACCAAAATGCATCGTCGTAGTGCGAAAATGTNAATAGGAGAGGTGCGGAGGGAAAAGGATATGGATTTGCATTTGGGTGGGTTTAGCCGTAGCCGCCAGGTGTCGGACCACTGGAGTAGGCGGTCAAGGTCAGCCTGGAGCGTTGGTGACCGCATCCTGACAGCCAAATGCGATGTACAACTTCACATCATCCGCGTACATTAATACACCGAGTCTTGATGTGATCGGGAATGTCGGCTACATAGCAGGCAAAACAGCAGAGGACCCAGGATACTCGCCTTCGGGAGGACTCCAGACTGACGGGAGTCCAGCTGGAGTGTTTCCCGTTGATGACGACGCGCTGGGTGCGGTTATGGAGGTAGGATTTCAGCCAGCTATGTGCGACACCGGTTATACAAAAGGAGTGACGGAGCTTATGCAGCAGAAGGGCGTGGTTAACGCTCGTGAATGCAGACGAGTAATCTGTGTAGATTGCGTCAGTCTGTTGGCCTTTTGAAATGCTGATGACAGCAGTCTCGAGGAAGCAGGTAGGTTGGAGACGCAGGACGAGTTTAGGAAAGAATCGCGGTGTTTGGAAACGGAAGGGTGGGAGACAGGCTCTAGAAGGCTCTCGGAAGCGACCTTTCTCTGGATCTTAGAGCAACAGTGGGAGGCAGGGACACAAAGGGCCTGAGTTTCAGGGTGCTTTTTCGAGCCCTTTTTTGAAAACCGGAATTACATTTGCCTGTTTCCAGACGCTAGCGGAAATACACCAGTTTTTGACAGAGATTTCACAGATAAAATTTAGTTAGGTACGGCCAATCCTCAGCCACTAACTCCTCAAGGGATCCTTAGCGCTGAGTCCAATCGGAGCCGCAGGCCTTTGTGCGCACTCAGCTCAAATGCAGGGCAAAATTAAATTGAGATCCGGCCCTGCGGTACAGAAGCTATCTAGTCCCGGGGCGTTAAGCGCGGGTGGAGTAGGCAGCACGTCGACAAGGGGATTACAGAACTTCAGGGCAAAACACGAGTTCAGGCAGTTAGCGCGATCCTCGTCAGACCTAAACACGTTGCCATTCCACTCCAGAACAGCCTGAACAGGTGACATGTGCGAGGTTGATTTTTTTATGAACGACCAGTACCTCTTAGGATTGTCCTTAAACTCACGGACCAAACCTAGCAGATATTCGCGATACTTAACGTCTGTGTGAAGCTTAAAGTCGGCTCGTAGTCTAGCGTGAGCAGCGACGTTGTCCTCAGAAGGGTGACACTTTTTGGCGCTTGCTGCGCCGCTTCCTTCTCGCGCAGAGAGAGCACGTTTGCAGCTCGGTCAAAACCACGGCGGATGCTTCTGGCGAGCTCAATCATGGCACGTGATTCAGTGACAGCAGCAAATACAATGTCGTAAAACAGACTCACAGCACCGTCGACATCGAGACACTTTTAAAATATTCCCAGGGGAATAAAGACTGAGGGCTTCTACGCAAGCCAATAAAATCAGCCTCTTATAGTTTATAAAACTATGGACCGGGTTGCCGCTGGCACGGGGGCAGCACCGCACTTGATCGTGAACTGCGTCAGCACCGCCAGGTGGTCAGAGGCGAACACCTTGTCCCGAACATCGGACACGACCGCGCCGCCGTAGGAGACTGCGAGATCCAGTGTGGCATCCTCTATGGTCGGCAAGGTCACCGACTGAACCGCTTAACAAAATGATCTAAAATGATAGCCAGAGTCAATATCTAACGTCCGTGTCCCTAACCTCAATTTTTACTTTTGACCTTGGAGGTCAACATCAAAATCGTTTTTTGACGTTTTACCTCGATTTTGATCTCCAAGGTCAAAAGTTAAAATTGAGGTTAGGGTCATGGACGTTAGATATTGATCCTGGCTTTCATTTGAGACCATTGTGGAAAAGATTCGACAATTTCTCGGGACGTTATGCTGTACCCCGTCATTTGACCTCGACTTTGACCTCCAAGGTCAAAGTTCAAAATTGAGGTTTGTATCATGGACGTTAGACGCAAACATCGCGGATGTTTGCCGGTTTCACCAGTGTATGATGTGCCAGCAATAGAGTTGTTAGACATTCCAGACGACACAGTGCAGCGCATCTTGCAGTCTATCCAACCTAACAAGGCATGTGGCCCGGACTCGATTAGTGCACGTATTGTAAAGGAGTGTGCTGCAGAGCTGGCAGTTCCACTGCATATCCTGTGTCAACAATCTGTAAACTCGGGAGTCTTTCCGAACAAGTGGAAGGAGGCAAATATAGTCCCTGTTCACAAAAAAGGCTCTACGAGACTGGCCTCTAATCTATCGTCGTATTCGCTCCTTCCGCTGTTCTCGGCCAAGGTGCTCGAGAGAGCCGCATCCGAGTGGCTATACTAGCCACGTTTCGTCCGTTTTATCCGTCAATCAGACATAGGTTTTATGCACCACACCGGTCATGTGAAGCAATTTGTCTACCTTGATTTGCAGGGCCGGGTGGACGCCATAGGAGAACAAAGCTTCAGCTTGATTGTATATTCATACAGACCTGGCTTTTCTTTCTGCTTTTCAGAGCGTTGATCATTAAACCTTTTACTTTATAAAACTTTGAAAATGGCTTTCCATTTTAAAAGGCAGAGCTCTGGCTTGGCATGCCGCTCGTTTTTTGTCCGACAGACGCCAGAGAGTTGTAGTAAATGTCGCTTCTCTGATTGGAATATCTGTTGACGTCCGTTAACCCCCAGAGCGGCATCAACCATTCTCGCCTTCTGCTATGTTCCGCGCTTGTTTATTAATTATTTATCCGCTGCATACTGTCTACAAACTTCTTTTACTTTTACGCCGACGAATGTTAAACTTTACCATGTGTATAACCTCTACGTCGGATGTTGAACTGCCTGCGCGCGTGATCTTAGACGCCTGGTAACAGTTGGTCAGCGGGATTGGCCTTTACGTAAATGCAATCGAAGTGTCAATTCGTTTACCATTTCTCTCAAACGTGCATCCCATTTTCAGGCAGTACGTACTTCATCCCACACGCGGCCTTGAAACATGTAGAAACCGGTGCAGGAGATTTTAGGCGTTGTTCCTTGATGGCAAACTTACATTTCAGCCTCATATAGACAGCATTGTTGTCAAAGCCAAACCGGGCTCTGAGGTGTCATGATGCGTTCCTTTTCGTCGGGTCAAGAACCAAATTTAACCGAGGAGCAATGATAGCAGCATATTGTGCAAATGTAAGATTCGTTTTAGGAGTTCTGTAGTTCGTATGCTGTGGGGTGAGCGGCCAAGTTCTCATACAAGACGTTTTAGAACGAAGTCCAACACAAATTTGTTATGTGGTTATGCAGCCATGTTTATGGTGCACCCCAAACTCTAGAGGTACAGTCGCCTTTATCTTACTTTTTTCTTTTTGTTCACTGAGCGCGAGGGCGAGCTCAGGCGATTTGATGTTTTTGGACGTATTATTTACGAACCAAAATTTGACTCGAAGCATCTTGCGGTGTCTACTTCGGCTGGTCGTTTCCACTGCCTTCCCACCCGGCAGCTCACTCTGTTTGCAGTGCCCTATGCCAGAGTTGAGAAAGTTTAAAAGGGGTAGTTCTGTGACTGCCCTGGAGACGTGAACAAACGAGTTTTTATGCCGTGTTTTGGACAGTTACATATTTTCATGATTTTCATTCCATTGGCATTCAAGCTCGGTTATGCAGGAGATATGTGAAAAATGTAGTTTCACGTGTCTGAGGCGATATGTGTGCATGCCATGTTTTTATTTTATTTCTTATTTTGTTATTTTTTTATTTTAAGTTTGCTCTTATAATGTTTAACATTTTACTTGTCAACGTATATATATATATATATTCTGACTTTAACCGTAAATGGGCCTGTCCCGTGGTTGATGCATTGAATAAATGAAATAAATGAAATGAAAATAAAATTGACCCTGGCTATCATTTGAGACCATATATTAAAGGATCCGACAATAACTTTTTGAGGTGTTTTGCTGCACCCATCGTTTAAATTCGATTTTTCCTAGCAAGGTCAATTTTTATATTTCAAGTTAAGGTCACGGACGTTAGATATTGACCCTGGCTTTCATTTAGAATCATTTGGAAAAGGATGCGACACAAAATTCGCGACGTTTTGCTGTACCTGGTCGTTTTTTTATCGTTTGACCTCGATTTTTACCTCCAAGGTCAAAAGTAAAAATAGAGGTATGGGTCACGGAAGTTAGATATTAGCCTTGGCTATCATTTGAGACTATTTTAGGAAGGATTCGACAATAAATTTGGGGCGTTATGCCGTACCGTGTCGTTTTTTGTCGTTTGACCTAATTTTTAATCTCCAAGGTCAAATATAAAAATTAATGTAAGGGTCACGGACGCTACATATTGACCCAAACTATCATTTGAGACAATTTTGGAAAGGATTTGACAATAAATATGGGACGTTATGCTGTACCTGGTCGTCTTTTGACGTGTGACCTCGATTTTGACCTCCAATGTCAAAAGTCAAAATTAAGGTTAGAGTCACGGACGTTAGATATTAAGCCTGGCTTTCATTTAAGACCATTTTGGAAAGGATTCGACAATAAATTTGGACATTATGCTGTACCCGGTCGTTTTTTGTCGTTTGACCTCGTTTTTTACCTCAATGGTCAAAATTCAAAATTGATGTTATGGTCACAGACGTTAGATATTGACCCTGGCTTTCATCTGAGACAATTTTGGAAGGAATCTGACAATTATTTCGGGTGTTATGCTGTACCCCATCGTTTGACCTTGTTTTTTACTTTCAAGGTCAAAGTTCAAAATTAAGGTTTGGATCAAGGACGTTAAATATTGACTCTGGCTATCATTTGAGATTATATATGAAAGGATCCGACAATAATGTTTTGATGTGTTTTGCTGTACCCATCGCTTGACTTCGATTTTGAACTCCAAGGTCAAATTTATAAATATAAGTAAGGGTCACAGACGTTAAATATTGACCCAGGCTATGATTTCAGAACAATTTGGAAAGTATCCGACATTACATTCGGGATGTTATGCTGTACCCGGTCGTTTTTTGTCGTTTGACCTCGATTTTGACCTTCAAGGTCAACAGTCAAAATTAGTATTAGGGTCACGGACGTTATATATTGAACCTGACTATCATTTGAGACCATTTTGGAAAGGATTCGACAACAAATTCGGGACGTTATGCATAACCCGGCCGATTTTTAAGTTTGACCTCGATATTGATCTCCAACGTCAAAAGTCAAAATTTTGTTTAGGGTCACGAACGTAAGATATTGACCCTGGCTTTCATTTGAGACCATTCTGGAAATGATTCGACAACAAATTCGGGACGTTATGCTGTACCTGGTCGTTTTTTATCGTTTGACCTCGATTTTGACCTTCAAGGTCAGCAGTCAAAACTAAGGTTAGGGTTACGGACGTTATATATAGACCCTGACTATCATTTGAGACAATTTTGGAAAGGATTCGACAACAAATTCGGGACGTTATGCAAAACCCGGTCGTTTTTTGACGTTTGACCTCGATTTTGATCTCCAACGTCAAAAGTCAAGATTTAGGTTGGGGTCACGAACGTTAGATATTGACCATGGCTTTCATTTGAGACCAGTTTGGAAAGGATCCGACAATTTTTTCGGGACTTTATGCTGTATCCCGTTGTTTTACCTCGATTTTGACCTTCAAGGTCAACAGTCAAAATGGAGGTTAGGTTCACGGAAGTTAGATATTGACCCTGGCTATCACTTAAGACCATTTTGAAAGGAATCGACAGTGAATTCGGGACGTAATGCTGTACCCCGTCACTACTGGTCTTTGACCTCGATTTTTACCTTGAAGGTGACATTGCACTGCAAAACGAAGGTCATATTCGTAATCAGGGTGGCAGTATTGACCTGGAACCAAGTTTTGGGCCATTTCATAATTCGTTGCTGAATAAGTCGCTGAATAAGTCGCTAACCATTGGTATTCGGCAAAAAATGAGCGGCCCCTTTGAAGCCGGCGGATAAGTTCTTGTTCAGACGCTACTATGTTGGATCACGTCTGTACTGCGATGTATATAAACACTTGTGTGTTTCGCCTTTGCCCGGAAGTGTTAAATGTCACATACTTCAAAGCCATCACTGTGACGTCGGAATTTATTCGTGCACACTGCACACACTGGGTGATTTCAACAACGAAGAGTTTGTACAGGATGACCTCATCTTCACCCATCAGTCATGTATGTACTCGCATAGGTGCACACTGCACAAGCACACATGCCCAATCTACCTCAACTATCAGTACGGGCTACGGCAGGTTATCATACATCATTGTGTGCTTTGTTATTTGTTAAGCCTAGGGCTCTGCTATCGCTAATTTTGCATGTGCCTGCCTCCTGAAGTTATTTGTACACTGTCCCTGCATCCCTGGGCTACTTGAATCCTTCTAGATCCAAGATGATCTCCTTCGCCGTCCCAGAATGCTGCTCTCCCCCATGTGCCTCACGGGGTTTAAATCGTACGGCAGCCGTTATTCGATGAATCATGTCCCAAGATTGCCTCTGGGTGGGGGGAGGTCTGCCCCCTCCCGATGAATCAGTGTCTATCACTCACCGATCCGCTCCGATAGGAATGGTCTGTATTTGTCTTCCGCCTTGGTGTTGCGCTGGCGGGCGTAATCTGTTACCCACTGGAGGTTGGCGACAATGGTGGGTGTTGACTTAGGTGGCGGTGGCCAGGCCGCATGGGCCCCGGCCCAGATCCGGGCCCATGGTTTCTGACTGGCTTGCAGAGCAGCAACTCGTTTAGCTACACAGCTTTGATGGAAATTATGGTATTTTTAGCATAATTTTCTTCAAAGCTGTAATTCCGGCTGATAGGTTTCATTTAGCCACTATTGCACAAGCGGGTGCTTACATCGCCCCAGTGGAAACCCTGTCACCGTGGGCCGTTGGTTGGTTGGATGGCTGCCTGTCTGTGTATTCCCATGTCGCCGGTGCGGTCTCTCGGCATGCCGCGACTGCTAGAGGACCCTTCGGTGGTCGCGCTGCCCTTGTCTGGTACTCAGAGTCGAATGGCATTCTGAGTAAACCCTTAGGGCTCCGTGGGTGGCGTCGTGACTCAGGGTCCCGGTAGAATGGCATTCTGAGTGACCCCTCGGGGCTCCATTGGTGGCGTCGTGACGCCCCAGTTTGTGTTGCTGTCAGGAACTGTTGGCGAGACGTATCTTTGATTACACTGATGACTCCTTTTTGTCAATGCTAGCCCTATACTCCACCTTTCTATGTTTTGCTGTTATTTGACTGTCGGGTAAAACGTGTTATATTCTTATGTCGCTTGACTGTCGGGCGTGTTACATTCCATTGTCGCTTGGCTGTCGGGTGTGTTACATGCTACTGTCGCTTGGCTGCCGGACGTGTTACATTCTACTGTCGCTTGACTGTCGGGCGCGTTACGCTGTGCTGACGGGCTGCCGGGATTGGTTAACAAGTCTCGCTGTGTGCTGTCACTAGCCTGCGACTCCGTGTGGTTCGGTTCATATCGGATGGAGACCGAGCGGCTGTGCGTGTTCCTCCAAGATCTGCGCTTTTGACAAACCAGCAGCGCGGCCACTGCGATGAGCAGCAAAGCGGCGGTGATCGTTCCAATCACGACCGCCATGTTGACGCTGCCGGTATCGGTCAGTTCGGAGCTAATGGTTGTGGGAGGTGGAGTGGAGGTGGGGTCCAGACAGTACTCCTGGTGGTACTCTGCCAGGGTAGGTGTCGTTGTGTTGCTCACACAGCGAGTTTGTAGGAACCAGCGCGATGCCTCCGGGTCATTTTCGTGACCCGGGTGCATTCGGGAAGGTAGCCCAAGCTCCAGCACTAGGTTTTTCATATTGCAAGTGCATGGGATGTCTAGCTCGAGCTGCAGCACTGTTAAATTTGTTCCAGGAGGAAACTGCATTGACTCGTTTTCCGTGACTTGTATGTGTAGGTTTTCAATTCTGATACCGTCTTTGGCCCTAGGATTTAACTGCAGCAGGCTGAAAGCGTGTTTTCTCAGGATGGCCACCTTGCATTTCCTTAGTGTGATCACTTCAGCCGCGGACACTGTGAGTGCTTTCTCCGATAGCTCACCTATGGTGCTTCCCTCCACTGTGAAGCGTGTTTGCGTTAAGAGTGAATCCTCCTGCATCGACAGTACCGATGTCACTGTCCTTGATTTGGACTTGTTCGATTGTTCCGCTAATGGCTAGGGACTCGACGTGGTCGAGTTTGCTGTTTTCAACGAGGAGGTTTGTCCAGCCGGCACCGGCAGAGATGCACCCGGATTTTGTGAGGTTAAAGTGCGAGGAGGCAAGCAGCATGTTTTGCATAGTGTTGCCAAATGTGTTGTTCTCGCAAGTTGTCATGTAAACATTCCTGATAGTGAGTTCAGAGATATCCGCCTGGATTCCGCCAGAGGCAATCAACAGAGAAGTTACTTTGTTCACCGTTGCGTTGTTAATGGTGGAGTTCCGAGCAAAGGCGCCAGTGTGCAGCTCGAGGGATTCGATGTCTCTGAGCTCCATGAACTGAACAGTGGTGTTTGGTGCGAATGCTCCTGTTTCGACTGTAAGAGTCTTGACGTCTGTCAACCACATGTTCTCAACAACTGAATCCGCAGCGAAGGCGTCGTGGCCAATGGTTAGGGTGGTTACCTCAACCTAGGCTGCAGGCTGCGAACCAGCGTCGAGGGCGCGATCGTCTTCTGCGACATGTGGCAGTCGTCTACCGTCGATGATTATTCTTGAGCCGGGATTTTAGCCAGTCGGGCGAAAGTCTTAGATGCAGCTGAGATTTTCACGAAGCCTGGATGGTTTCCAGGATATTGGGTCGGATTCTTTGGGTGGCGTGCCAATTGAGAGGGCTAACAGAGTTCAGGGTGCCGAATTTCTGACAGTTCGTGACTGGTCTCCAGAGAATGCGAGAGAAGCTATGGCGTCGGCTTGAAATATCTATCTTCAGCGCCGACATTGGATATGGTCGATTTGCTCGGACATGCCTCCGGAAACCCGACGTCTTTGTGATGTTGATCTGATAATCAAAAATGTAGGAAGGAAGAAGTTGTATTGTCCAATGGCGTAACCAATCGATCAATAAGTCAGGAGAAAGCAAAAGTGCACGTGTCATTTACATGGGTGACGAGACCATTTCAGGGATGGCTGGAAATGGCTAGGGAGCGGGACTATATGGTCTGGGCAAGGGTCCGCCACGGTTTGGATGTTGTGGGGACGTGGATCATGAGGTCAACGAGATATATGGCTGAGCAGGGCGCAGCCAACTCCTTCGAAAGGGGTGGGTAAAACAGTTATGGGTACCCAAATTTTTGCCCTGAATATGAAAACTAATTGCCGGATTTGGGCCACTTTAGTTTTGCGAGAACCCCCTTTTGAAACTTGTAATGAGCTGGATTAAGACCAGGACCTCTCTCAAGACCTCAGGGAGGCGAATGAACCAGGCCACAATAGCCCAGGATTCGTCCAGGGAGGAGCGGTCCTCAAAAGGTCCCTTCCCGAAGACAGCCCCCCCCCCCTCTGGATCTCCGGAACTACTGATCTGAAAATCTTAAAAAATATCAAACCGAATTCGATTAGCCCTGGAAAATGTTTAAAGTAAAAATAATATTGTGGACCTCGGGGTCACCGATGACGTCACAGGTCACGTAAAATAAAAAATGTTTGATCGTGTCATACTGTCTAGATGGATGGCATTGTTGTGCAATATTAACCCTCGCCCGTGTAGGGCACTGCGTGACCGTGTAGGGGGGGTACGACCCCCCTTGGCGTTTGGCTCTGAATTGAGCTAGAGCTTCGATTAAAAAACGAGCGTGTTGCTTGTGACGAGAGGAAGCTATTTACATCTGATTTTAAGGTCCTGGGTCATTTTAGGTGACCTCTGAGGTCATGTCAAAGCCAAAATGTCGTCAAATCGTAAATATGTAAAATGAGAACTTATAGAGCTCAAATCGGAAAAGAATATCAACGAACGCTAAATAGACGTTGAAATTGAAATCAGCATCACAAAATGACCTAAAAACTGAATAATTAAAAAGGTCATGTCCGGTCATCTGAGGTCAGTAACCTCGGTTGACCTTTGGCAGCGCATGACCCCAGTGGAACATATAATCATGTTATATGAATCCCAGAATCCAAATCAGCGTCACAAACTGCACTATAAACGGACAAAAGACGAAAAAAGGCATCTGAGGTCACCGGAGGTCAGTGATCTCCGTTGACCTCTGAAAAGGTCAATCGATAGATCGCAATCTCTGCAGAAGCCACAACTGTCCAAACTAAGAAACACCTTTGGCAATATATTCCTGACAAAAACCATCGGGAACTGCACATGTTTTCAAGTATCCGTTACTACGGGAACGCCCAAATTCGAAACACGACCTTGGAGAAACCAAGTTCAAAGGTCATGGGTCAGCGGGTTAAGATTCAATTTTTAGAGTACATTTCAAATTGTGCAAAGTGGGTACGAACGTTTCATCGCGCTCGGTTTGATGTTACGTGAGTTATTTCCGGAAATACTAAGGGGAATGGCATCCTCCTCCCCTATATCTGACGAGGATAAACGATTAAGCAGTTGGTAAATCGGTATGTTTCGTGTGCCTGACACTTCTTAGTACCATTCTAAGCTGTTGATGATGTTAAGTCAGATGAATTTCATCCGAAGTCACGAGTTTAAACTGCAGATTACGGCGTCATTAGGCATTGTAACACATGTTTGTTTGTTGTTCGTCTAGAAGGCAAAAAATGACGTCAAAACATTATTTCTTCCATAACAATACAAGAAAAACCAAAAACATTTTTTAATTGCATGGTATGTGTAAATGTGTTCGATTTTTTTTTATTTGAAAGGTTTAAAGTCAAGTCATTTTTGACGATATCCAGACTTTAAAAATTTGGTACACACAATTCACCGCTGATACCTTTTAAATTATTGTATTCCCAATGTGTGACATTTTGACGTTGTTTGCGAGACAGAAAAAAATCGATAAAAAAAAAAAAAACCGATTTTCGTTCTCAGAATTTGTTAATTCAGATAAACTCAAAAATCCGAGATTTGCGGTTTGAAAGCCGAGTCTAGTACTAGTCATTTGATATCTACAATTTAATTTATATAACAAATGTGCATATGAACTGCGTTTTCCAGGCAAAACCTTATTTTTCAACAAAAACCGCAGAACATGACTTTACTCAAACGTTGTTTCCGGTTGGCCTAATCATAGACACTCAGCGTCCTTTCTTTGGCTAAATGCGTCAAATTGATGCCAAGAAGTAAAAGTTGGTGACGATAATACTGCTTTTGCTTAGGAGATTTACAAATACGGGAGTGGACGAATAAATAAACTTCCGTATTCGTGGAATGTGCGCCGTGGGGCGCTGGGCGAAATTTTGAATCTCAATGTTCTGTATGATGCATTTTTCCTCTATGACCTCTTTCTTTTTATTTTTTGTTTTAACTCACGCCCTACTGGGCCTCGGGATTTTTCCACGCCCTACTCGGAGGAAGGGGGCGGATATGTGTTTGAACGTCCCCCCTTTTCTAATCGGCCCTATGGAACGTAGAATCAAAAACCAAAACAATGTTCGAAAGTCAAAAATCGTGTATTATCTTATCTTGAATTTTTTTGCTCAGTTAAAGTTGGAGGTCACCAGAAGTCACAAAGGTAAAACAAAATCCCGTTAAAGGAAATTCGGTCCAGAAGCCCCTAGATCTTTGGAACATATGCTTCATAGGATCAAACAAAAAAAAAGGAAGAGCTTTTTGAAAAAATACGTAATCACACTTCAATTTCCTCAATTTAGCTTCAAGTTCAATAGTTTAGGTTCTGTAAATCGTGGATGTTCTGGGGCGCCCCCTCCCTCGCCCGCTTATCTGTGTCCGCCCACTGTACTCAGCGAGTGCGCCCAGCACCGGCCATCGCCTGGGGCGCGGACCGCTCGGGTCAGCGACCGCCGCTGTTTCTCTTCTCAGAATACAGTTCTCGTCCGGCCTCGCTCGTGTCTGGTCTGGTTCGGGGTCTGGCAGAGCACAAGCGAGAAGCACCACGTTAAAGCTTGAATATGGCGCAGTCCTGCCTTAGTGAACCTAACGTAAGCATAAGCAAGTTGAGGACAGCGGTCAATAATTTTGTAATAATGCTTCACGCCTTTTTAAAGGCCACCCAGAAGCAATTTTACCATCGGCCCTGCTTTGAAGATTTGTTTTCTTGATCGTTAATATTTGTGAGTGAGCTACGAGGCAAATCAAGATGCCGGGGTTTCGTCCGCCGGAAGAATTCGACTTCACCTCACCTGAGAAGTGGCCGGCTTGGCGTGACCGCTTCGTCCGCTACAGACTGGCATCCGGCACTTCACAAAGATGACGGTGATGTACAAGTCGCTGCGTTGATCTATAGCATGGGTCCGCAGGCTGAGCATAATCATACCGACATTAAAAGCTCACTGCTATCATGGACAAATTGATTCTGAATGTGTTAATCACAAAGGCTAGATGGCTATTTCATTCCAAAGAGAAACTTTATTGCTGAGCGTCACAATTTCGAACTGAGATCTCAAGGCTCAAGCGAGACTAATGCAACGTACATCAGAGCATTGTTCTCTCTTGCTGAGCACTGCAACTTCGCTGATGCTGATGAGCGTATCAGAGATCGTCTCATATCAGGAATGTTTGACAGGGAGCTGTCCGCTAAGATCGCGGAGTCACTTGAGGAGGAAGTGTCTGTAAATATGTTATATTCGATTGATGCGGTAATTAGTCGAGATCGTGAACGGCCGTGACAGCTCTGGTCCGTCTGATATCAGCAGGATTCGTGTGTCAGCGCAGCACAGGCAGCCACGTCAACAGCACCAGCCGAGGCGGCAAGAGCAACACCCGGGGCAACAGCACTGGCATGACAGATTTCAGCAGCAGCCGTCCATTGCACAACGGCAACAGCAGTCACCGTGCTGCCAGCAGAGTACAGTACAGTACAACAGCAGAGCCAACATGCAGGTACTGTGGAAGATCACGTCATGTGTCTCCGAGAGATTGTCCCGCTAAGGGAAAAAATCTGTGCAACTGTCAGAAAATTGGATCATTTTGCATCTGTGCCAATCAAAAAAGCATCAGACAGATTGAGGCGCAAACAGAGTCAAGGGGCGCTGGCGCCAGCCGACGCTTTTTGTGGGCGAGTAAACAAGGGCTTGCGCGCCTTGAAGAGTTACAGTCGGTCTGCATGGTCGAAAAGTCACGTTCAAAGTTGAACGTCTGGGCGCTGATGTTAGCATTTTGTCCATTGAAAAACGTCGAGAACTCAACCTGGCCGCCACTTTGAAGCATCCTCAAATACCTGACAAGTGTTGGTAGTGTGCTAAAAGTAGAAGGAAAGATGGCACGGAACAGTCGTTGCAGGAACAAAGCCGAGCCTGAATGTTCTACGTTGTTTGATTCAGCTGATGACTTCTCTCTCAGGTCTGCTGCTCAACGCTGGTGTACTGAGTTCACAAGGTGAAGTGAATGAAGACTCTTCGGACGAAAGCCAGGTTCGTGAGACGGCACTCGATCCAGATCCATCTCCGTGAAGATGCCGTTCCATTCGCCATTTACCACTGCGAGGAACGTCCCTCTGCGCTGATAGAAGCCGGTGGAAGAGGAGCTGAAGAGTGATGGAGAATCACGGCAAATTCTTAATCACTGGTGACTGAAGCCACGGACGGGTGTCTGCGCTGGTCCCCCGTTCCGAAGCCAAGAAGCAGCAATGTCCGCAATCACGGTCCGACTACAAAGCTCAACCAAGTCGGTGAAGCGACAGGTGTTCCTTTTCCGACTCTGGAAAGCAGCTGACCTCCAAGCTGAGTGGGCGAAGAACGCTTCTCAAAGCTGGACGCTTCTTCTGGTTTCTACCAGATCCCGCTGGATGATGCGAGCTCCAAGATGACGACGTTCATCACTCCGTTCGGCAGGAAGAGATTTCTGCGACTGCCGATGGGGATCTCGCTCGCTCCGGAGTGCTTCCAGCAGAAGATGGAGGAGCTGCTAGACGGACTGCCTGGAGTCATCGTCTACATGGACGACACCGTGGTTTTCGGAGATGCCGCTAGCCACGATGAGCGTCTCGAAGCCGTCATCAAAAGGATCCAAGAGTCTGGCCTCAATCAAGCTGAACAAGAACAAGTGCGAGTTCCGGAAGAACGAGGTCAAGTTTCTTGGGATGAATATCAGCAAGAGCGGCATCAGCATGGACAAGGACAAGCTCGAAGCGATACAGCAGCTCCAGCCACCGAAGAACATCAATGAGCTAAGGTCTCTGCTCGGGGTGATCAACTTCCTGTGCCGATTCGTTCCGCACATCCAGGAACGCCTGAGACCGCTCAACGACCTTCTGAAGAAGAACACAGCATGGACCTGGACGCCACAGCAGCAGATGGCGTTGGATGACGTTAAAGCAGCCGTCACATCAGCTCCAGTGCTGGCGTTCTACGATCCAGCACGAGAGACCGTGGTCAGCGCTGACGCCAGCAGCTTCGGCATCGGAGGATGTGTTCTCCAGAAGCACGGATCCGTTTTCAAACCCGTCGCGTTCTGCAGCCGAAGCCTGACTGACACCGAGAACCGATGGGCCCAGATCGAGAAGGAACTGCTCTCCGCGACGTGGACGTGCGAAAAGATGCACATGTTCCTGTCTGGACTACCGTCGTTCGAGCTTCACCTGGACCATAAACCTCTGATCCCGTTGATCAACACCAAGAACCTCGTGGACGCGCCGATCAGATGCCAGCGCATGCTCATGCGCTTGATGCGATACAACGCCAAAGCAGTCTTCGTTCCAGGGAAGCAGCACCTGGAACCTGACTTCCTCTCGCGTCACCCGCTGAAGAAGCACGATGAAATCAGCGCCGTGCTGCAGGAGGACGTGCATGGATTCTGCGAGCGAATCTTCAACGATCTTCCCGCCACACCGCAGCGTCTGGCGGAGATCAGCAAAGAGCAGCAAGCGGATGAACTCATACAGCGCGTAGTTCAGCAGACTCTCTCTGGCTGGAAAGAGGGAGCGAAGCACCCCGACCTACTGGACTACTTCGCCTCTCGAGGAGAGCTCAGCGTGCTGTACCTTACAAGTGGTACACTGCTGATGTACGGTCGACGCATCGTCATCCCGACTAGTCTGAGAAAAGAAATGCTCACCCGACTACATGACGACGGACACTTCGGTCTCAACAAGTGTCGACAGAGGGCAGCAGAATCGATTTGGTGGCCACAGATCAGCATCGACCTGAAGCGTCATCTCGAAAACTGCTCGTTCTGTCAAGTGAACGCACCCACCCAGCACGCAGAGCCACTGGTGACGACTCCGACGCCATCAAGACCGTGGACACACGTTGCAGCAGACGTCTTCCACTTCAACAACTGCAACTGGCTCGTAACAGTTGACCTCTTCAGTAGGTATCTGGAAATACAACGCCTTCCGAGTCTTACTAGCAGCGCAGTCATCGAGCGTCTGAAGCGCCTCTTCTCCCGCCTGGGGATACCAGACCTCGTGACAACGGACGGAGGAACACAGTTCACATCAAGCATGTTCGCCGACTTCAAATCATCCTACGACTTCACACACCGAATCACGGATCCGCACACACCGTCTTCCAACGGAGCAGCCGAACGTGCCGTGAGAACCGCCAAGTGGATACTTCGCCAGAAGGACTACCACCTCGCCCTCCTCAACTACAGAACAACTCCAGTAGGAAGCAACTGGATGCTTCTCCAGCCCGTCTTCTGATGGGACGTGAGCTTCAGTCTCGGCTCCCCATCGCACAGCCAGCCGGAGAAGGAGCATGGCAGCACGCCAAACTCCGAGATCAGAAAAAAAAGAAGCTGGAGGCGCACTTCAACCAAAGACGCGGTGCTCGTGATCTTCGACAGCTGCAGCCGGGAGATCGAGTTCGGATCAAGACTGGAGAAGGAGGCAACCTGGTCGGAGCCTGCCACCGTCATAGAGAAGCTCTCTAGACGCAGCTACCTTGTTGAACTCAAGGGGGCCCGATATCGTCGCAACCGACGTCACTTAATGCTGATCTCTCCGTTTCAGATCCTGACACAGCACGGTGCCATTCAGCATGCAGACCGTTCTGCCAACAGAGCACCTGCTCCACCAACAGTGGCGCCGCGGCCGCTGCCAGCTGGGTCGTCTTCCGAGCCGCGCGTGGCGGCACCTGCACCGCGCCCGTGTGCGCAGCCGCCTGTGCCGTCGTTCGAGCCGGTGACGACGCTGCCGCCGCTGACAGCGCTGTGAACCCCCCAACACAGCTCACAAGTGTCAAAGGTTCAAGACCCAGTTAACAACCGCCCAGTGTTCAGTCCACGCCGAACACGCAGTGGTCGTGTTTTCTGACGTGTTTATGTTGTGGACATTCGGCTGACGTGGAATGACTCATTTTATGTCATACAGTGAAGTAATAATAAATTTGTTACATACTTGTTTAACGTAAGCATGTTTCGTTAATTTTGCAAGCGCATCCAGCTCCAGTTTTTGGATATGCTCAAGGAGGGAGATGTATCGTGATGTTCTGGCGCGCCCTCCCCTCGTCCGCTATCTGTGTCCGCCCCTGCACCAGCGAGTGCGCCAGGACCGGCCATCGCCTGAGGCGCGGACCGCTCGGGTCAGCGCCGCCCGCTGTTCTCTCTCGAATACAGTTTTCGTCCGGCCTCGCTCGTGTCATGTCTGGTTCGGCGTCTGGCAGAGCACAAGCGAAAGCACCACGTTTAAAGCTTGAATATCCAGCAGCGGAACCACGCCGGGGGTCAGCGGGAAGTCACCAGCTGAAATCGTCTACGGTCGACCGCTGAGAGACGATCTACCGACGCACCCATCGCAGCTCAACTCACCATCCCACCTCCGGCCGGTGGTTGGCGACGAGGAGCGAATCGGGACCCCGCCGCGCCACTTCACGACGACCCACGACGACCGCCGTGAGTCACGTCGTCACGCCGCCAAGCAGTGGTACGACCAGCACACCCGCGACCTGCCCGAGTTTCCTGTGGGAACGCGC
>VOPJ01000070.1:0-22294 GCA_014673585.1 Semibalanus balanoides
GGCAGAGGAGAAACAAACAGGGCAGGGTTTGGCTAGAGGCCGTACGGCGCCGGGCGGGTGGTCCGAATTCTCCGCGGCTCCTGGATGCTGGCTAAATCGGGTTTATCCCACTGGGTCGATCAAAACCCATCTCCAGAGAAGATAATCCATGACAGATGCAGCCTTGACATACCACGGCGTGCACAGGTCGCATGTGCATTGTGCATGAGCTGATATTCTCGAGCTTACAGTCCAAAACAGTTCCCAAGAGTTGAATAATGACTCAATGTGCATTAGCTGACATTCTAAAATCCTGCAATCCATAACTGTTCCTGTCAATTGAATCACGACTCAGCTTTTCAGTTATCGAAAAATATCCTTTCAAGTAACGGTATATTATTGGCAGCTTATGTGTTTAAGTGGATTTGCTGAGGATAATAATATCATATTAGCAGTTTGTCATGCCGACCAGACGGAGTTCGTCTATCCAATTAGCGTCACCTTCCCTCCCTTGCCACGTCTGCAGATGGCCGTCTGAGGAGGCCGCTGTGGTTATCACCTTCCCTGTCTTCACAGCTCTGCAGATAGCCGTCTGATGGAGGATCGCTGTGGTTATCATGTGACACATGTGAGTTCCACGTAGGAGCACCGTAAGCCGCCGGCTGAGGGCCGCGCCTGAGGCCGCCGTCAGCCTCTGTTACGCACTGTGCCTGGAGCCCGCCGACAAGCCGATCAGGAGCCCGCCGACAGGTCATCAGCTGAGATGACACTGCAGCAAACACGCCATCGTGCTGCCCTATCGCTGGCTGCTGTGTCCCGCGAATACTGAGCTAGGCGTGTAATCCGCTCTTGACACCAGTCAAACCGGCAAAAAACGCCCAGTGCTACGCCTAGTGAGCGGGACAGTAATAACGTCCCAGTCACGGTAGGGAATATTAAGTAGCGTTTAGAATGTCCTCAGTGTCCTCCATGCATAACTGCATTCTGGGTCAACTAAAATGTCATGTAAATTGTTACCACCATCACTGTCGCAACATATTGCTTGCCTAGATATGCCAAACGCCAATGGCATATCTAGCATATCTAGTTACAATATGCTTATTTGGCGAAGAATGACAAGGCGAAGTCCACAAATTGTGTTCCTTTGTTTTCATTCCTGACCGCAGAGCGAATGCAGTGCGAAACCAAATGTGACAAATTTTATACCATGAATGATTCTCAGCGTGTGCGACGCTAACGGAGATTACGTGATACAAGTCAACGAAAGTTTATTTCGTAACCACTGCCCATAAAATAAATATACTTCACCTAACCAGGGAAAATGGCAAAAATGCTTCCCACGACATATACCTAGTAGATAGTCTGTGCAGCGTTGCGAAATGATTCGCTCGGACAATGGCAATACCTCCGAGCTCAAGCATGACATACAGAAGCTATTACAGCCAACAAAGGCTCACGGGATATCGACGGTGTTCAACACGTGTAAAATCTCTCTGCGCTTTGGCATGGTACCTCTAGCTTGTACTCATGAATGTAAATTGTAAATCATGCTGGTTAAGGTTCATTAATACATAAGAGTATACATAAGAGTGAACTGAGGGGCTTATCAATTTAAAAGTACGCTTATCTATCGTATCTTATATATTTTGTATATATATATTTTTTACGCCTCGGTTACGCAAAAAAAAAATCGGCCGTGATTGGCTGCCATGCTGGGTTGGTTTGGATGGCTTCGGTTAGTACCAACGAGCACCAGTATCGTAAGGATATATCGGCGAAAAGGGACATTCATTCTGATTTGATAAGGGATACAAACTCCCTGGGATGGGATGCAAAGACAAGTCTATTGTTTAGGTACTCCAGAGAGAATGCAAAAAGCTTCCATGAATTTCGCATTCTACAATGCATAATGTATGAGCTAGTGCAGACTGCGAACGATTCCAGCAGCCCAAGGCCACCGCCTGGGATCGAAGGTAGCTGCCTTCCTCCGCCGTAGGTAACGCCGGCACGGAGCTGGCCATGGGCTGCTCCGCTGCCGTCCGTCCGCAGCTAATAATCCGCCCCACAGTCTCAGCGGCCGGCACGGCGGCGCTCAGTCGGACGCAGACTGGCGAGCCAGCAACACCTCCCACCACACGGCGCTGCCTCCCGTCTGTCCCCACAGCGACACAGGAGCGGACAGTACCCCGACGATGGCCGCCGCCGTGCCGCGCCTCCTCTGCGCCGCACTACTGTGCAGCGCCGCCCTGCCGCCGACCGCGCTCAGTCGCCGGCCGATCTCCACCTGCGCACGCTCCCAGTACGCCTGCTACTCAGGCGACCAGTGCGTGGCCAAGACGGCCGTGTGTGACGCGGCCACCGACTGCGCCGACGGCTCAGACGAGGCCGGCTGCAGGACGGACACGGGACCGGGTCAGACCGTGCGGCCGCCGACAGGGTCGGCAGATACCGACACAAGGCCTCCCGCCGGTCCGCCCTGCGATCCCGGCACACTCTGCGCGGCGCCGGTGGAGACGGTGAAGGCAACAGCAGCGGTAGCCACCGGGCGGCCCAGCACCAGCTCCTCCTGCACCGCCGCACATTTCGCCTGCGCCGACGGCGGCTGCGTCAACATCGACTATCGCTGCGACGGAGACGCCGACTGCAGCGACGCCAGCGACGAGGCCGGCTGCGGACGCGTCACTTGTGCCGAGGGCCTCTTCAAGTGCGCCGACAGCGGCGTCTGCCTGCGGCCGTGGCGGCAGTGTGACGGCACGGCCGACTGCGCCGACAACAGCGACGAAGCCGGCTGTGAGCGCCGCTGCGCCGCCGGCCAGTTCCACTGCGGGGCGGCCGTCTGTCTGGAGGCCGGCCGCGTCTGTGACGGCGCCGCCGACTGCGCGGACGGCCGGGACGAGCGCGGCTGCCCGCTGTGCGGCGTCGGCCAGCTGCGCTGCGACAACGGCGCCTGCGTGCCGGCCGACTGGGCCTGCGACGGCAGCGACGACTGTGCCGACGGCACCGACGAGACAGAGGCCGTCTGCGGCGCGCTCAACGTCACCTGCGCGCCGGCTGAGTGGCGCTGCGGCCGGTCCCAGCGCCGCTGCGTGCCGCGCTACTACCTCTGCGACGGCCACCGCGACTGCCACGACAGCGCCGACGAGACGGCGGCCGCCTGCGCGGCGGCGGCGCCGGCCGGCCGTCTGCCGCCGTTCGCCTGCGTCAGCGGTACGCAGCCGTCCCGGGTGGCCGCCCGCTGGGTGTGCGACGGCACGCCGCACTGTCAGGACGCCAGTGACGAGTCGCCGGCGGCGTGTGAGGCGGCGCAGGCGCCCTGCGCGTCGGACCAGCTGCGCTGTGACGGCGCCGCCGCCCGCTGTGTGTCGGCCTACGCCGTCTGTGACGGCTACGACGACTGCGCAGACGCCGCTGACGAGGCGGTCGCTGCCTGCGAGCGCTTCAACGTCAGCTGCGCGGCCGGCCAGTTCCGCTGCCGTAGCGGCCGGCGCGCCTGCGTCTGGCGCCAGTGGGTCTGCGACGGCGACGACGACTGCTCCAGACAGCAGCGACGAAACGGCCGCCGCCTGCCGCGCCGTCGGTATCGCGCCCTTCTCCAACAAGTTCCTCTGCAACCCGGGACAGCCGACACACCGACGCCGTCTACATCTCCAAACGACAGGTCTGCGACCGGCGCAACGACTGTGCCGGACCGCAGAGACGAGTCGGACGCGGCGTGTGACCAGCCGTGCGGCGAGCGGCAGCTGCGCTGCGCCTCGGGCCGGCCGCGCTGCGTCGACCGCCAGCTGGCCTGCGACGGCCGCAACGACTGCGACGACGGCAGCGACGAGACGTTCGCCGTCTGCTCGTCCAGCGGTCACCACTGCTACGCGGGCCAGTTCCGCTGCCGGGCCGCGCCCAAACACTGCCTGCACCGGCAGCAGGTGTGCGACGGCGACCCCGACTGCCCGGACGCCAGCGACGAGACGCCCGAGGCCTGCCGCGCCATCAACGTCACCTGCGCCGACGACGAGTTCCGCTGCGCGCGCTCCTACACACGCTGCGTGTCGCAGTTTCTCATCTGTGACGGCCAGGACGACTGCAAGGACGGCTCTGACGAGACGGAGGAGCTGTGCGGCGCGCGGCCCGCCTGCGCCGCCGACCAGGCCGCCTGCGCGGCCGGCCAGCCGCCCTGCGTGGCCAGCAAGGCGCTCTGTGACGGCCGGCCCGACTGTGCCGACGGATCGGACGAGCGCGGCTGTCCGGACGGCCGCAACCAGTCGACCACCTGTCTGGTGCACCAGTTCCGCTGCGCCGACTCTGGCGCCTGCCTGTCGCCACTCTGGGTGTGCGACGGCGACTCGGACTGCGCCGACGCCAGCGACGAGGCGGCGTCTGCCTGCGGCCAGAACGCCGTCACCTGCTACGCGGACCAGTTCCGCTGCGTGTCGCCGCCGTCCGCCTGCGTGTCGGCGCTGCTCGTCTGTGACGGCGAGAACGACTGCGCCGACGGCAGCGACGAGGCGCCGGCCGCGTGCGCCGTGCTAGCCGTCAGCTGCGCGCTGGACGAGTTCCGCTGCGGCACGGCGCGGCCGCGCTGCGTGCCGCTCGACACCGTCTGTGACGGCACCAACGACTGCTCGGACGCGTCCGACGAGACAGAGTTCGCCTGCAGCAAGGTGGCGGCCGGTGGCGGACCGAACTGAGCGGCCGGCGGACCGAACTGAGCGGCCGGCGGCGGACCGAACTGCGCGGCCGGACCCGGCTGTCCCCCCCCCCCCCCCCGGCACGCCGGACCCCTCCCGGTGTTGTAGATCACCGACTGTTCCGGCACATATCACGGAGTGACACCAAAGTGAGCGCAGTGAGAACTGACGCCTGTCCGCCTACAGAAGCCTGTAGTAATTCTACCACGGACTAAGCTTCACAAATGACATTCGAATACGTTGTAACCTGTAATGTTGTATAGCCGGGGACGCGAAAGGCCACCTGTGACGGTTACCAGCAGACAGGCACCTGGCCGAAAATGGATTGTAGCCGTGATAATGACCCGATATCGCATGATTTTTGCAGCAGGCTGTTCAGTGACAGCCGAGCTTACTTGAAAATACCGTAATGTCATGCCAACCGCTACAAAATAAACGGATTGATGAGAAAACAAGAATGTGTGAAGAAAAAAAATATAAAATCAGGGGAATAACACAAGTGTTACCCGGTTGCATAAAACTATTTAAGACAATGTCCTGTCCCCGGAAAAATAGGAACGGGAAAAAGGACAATGCATTTCAGCTAACATGAAAATATTAGTTTCTGTCATTCCGATCATTAAATTGACAATCTTTTCCAAAAGGAGATGTTTAAATTAATTTGCGATTTCAATCAATTACATAAAAACAGGGGGTTAGGTACCTGCAACTAGTCCATTATTGAGCTATAGAGGAAACCTTTTCACTGCCAAATATATGGCACAATCGTTTCAGACCATTCTGGCGGCTTAAATATAATCTTTGTGAAACTGTACAGTGACGTACAGTTACAGTGTCTGTACAGTGTACAGTGTTCTCCCGCCACAGGACGCAACGACGAGTGCGAGCATTGCGATGGTCGATATATATATATATATATATATTATATATGATATATATTTATATATTTATATATATATACAAAACATTAATCAATCCATAACTGGAGACTTTTTAAACAGGCCGATGAACTTGGTGGGTCACCCAGGACCGTCACCGATTCACGATTCCCAGCGTCCTGGCTGAGGCTCACCACCTACCACTTAGCTTACTGACGCGATGTGCTTAGGGTGTAGCTCTACCCAGTAAGAGGCCTTAAACGGCGAAGGACGAGCGAGCCGAATAAATCCGCACCAATTTATCACCCGCCCAACGGGAGGCTCGTTTGTGACAAAGCATGCTTTTGAATTATTTTCCTAGGCATACAAATCACGTGTGTATAGATAATGGTCATTATTGCATACCGCCGTGAGCAATTAATACCGAACTAATCAGATACTTTGAACTAAAGTATGTATTTTGCAGCATTATTTTTAATTTGCAATTAAAGCTTCGGTTTGAGGCAAAAAACATTTTGGTAGTATTAGAATAGAATTTGATATAGCGCTTACAGCATGCAAGTCATTTTGTCGTTTAGCACCCATAATTGTTATATAAGATGCTCAACAGGCAAGAGTGTATGAAGAAATAATAGATACATTCAAGGCAAATAGTAAAATATATCAGAGCGGATTGTGACAGCGAAATATTACTCAATTATGTATTAAAACCATTTTTTGCATGCCTTTTTGGAGGACGGTACATTGGTTTTACACTGTTGGTGTATTGTTTTCAATCGCCTCACGTCCCATATTGTGCTAATAGAAAACAGAATAAATAAATTGTGGAAAGAGACGATCATAAACCATGAATTTGCGTCTTTTGTATAGCCATTAACTTTGCACGTAACCAAAACGCGCGCTGATCGGACACATAGTGCATACGCCGGGCGGATCGTTTCTTCTACAATATTTTTATTAAGACACCGTGTCATTGCGACTTTTGGTTGGCTAAATATAAGAGATCCGGTATTGCAAACTGAGTTTTGTAGGTAATTTGTTGGACAGAACAAGGGGGCACGTACGCACGTGCAATGTAACCAGAGTTTGACCTGTGCAATATTGCCAGTGGGTGGGGTTTTCAACCACACACCGAATTCAGCGCACAATCGGCACCCGCCAGTGAACGAAAGAAAAGTTTTAATGAGAACAAAAACTCCTTTCAAAACACCCCTCACGCAGCACGCGCCAACGGCGCAAGTAAGGTATCAACTCACAAATGAGTAGGCACTGATACAAAAACAGGATGGATTGGGATGGGGCTACTCAGCAAAGAAGCCCGTTTGTCAATCGGACGTGCGGTTGCAAAGATATGAGCTTCTCAAAGGCGTCGCCACGTATTGGGTTGGGCCGCTCATAATGATATTTTTTCCCACATACCACGTAAAGACGAGCGAGTGCTTCACGCTCGCTCGTAATGATTGTAGGCGGCGGCGGCTCTCCAGTCCCTATTCAGCCGGGCTACGCCATGTCTTATATCCAGTGGTTCGTTAGCTTCTCCAGTACAGACAGATTACTGCGTTTCAAACCCCATAACGCACACCATTATACTGACTCTATTCTCCGCCAAGAGTGCGCGAAGAAGACACCTATCTTCACTCTATGCGCTCGTCCATAACTGTGCTTTTTATGTCCTCGAGGCTGTGATTAAGTGAGGCGATTGCTTTTTAGGTGATACACGCTTGAACTCGCTCCACCCGCCCCATAGAGCATCCTCCTAAAAACGATCATCACGACCCCACACAAATAAAAGAGCTTGTTCTGTTTGAGCTAGTACATTTGAGCTAGTGCCACAAAACAGCTAGCGTAATAATAGCTAGTCCTACAAAAGAGCTAGGAACAAATCAGCTAGTGTTGACAAGGGCTAGTAAGCAAGAGGGTCGCCGGCCTGACCTAGTTAGCCTGGGTCAGACATAAAACCGTATGATTATTTGTCAAACGTTTTTTTGCGGTAAATATAACCATGAAACGAAATTTTAGTCTTCCCTTTGTTCAAATGGATGATGTTCATGTCTACACATAAATTTAATTATTAAAGCACGTACAATTTGAATTAAACTGTATTATAAAAGACCATTTTACAGTGTATACTTCAGAGCTGACTGCTATGCACAAGTGGCTGAGTTTTGGCGCTGTCTGCGAGGGTNCCTTGACATACCACGGCGTGCACAGTCGCATGTGCATTGTGCATGAGCTGATATTCTCGAGCTTACAGTCCAAAACAGTTCCCAAGAGTTGAATAATGACTCAATGTGCATTAGCTGACATTCTAAAATCCTGCAATCCATAACTGTTCCTGTCAATTGAATCACGACTCAGCTTTTCAGTTATCGAAAAATATCCTTCAAGTAACGGTATATTATTGGCAGCTTATGTGTTTAAGTGGATTTGCTGAGGTAATAATATCATATTAGCAGTTTGTCATGCCGACAGACGGAGTTCGTCTATCCAATTAGCGTCACCTTCCCTGCCTTGCCAGGTCTGCAGATAGCCGTCTGAGGAGGCCGCTGTGGTTATCATGTGACACATGTGAGCTCCACGTAGGAGCACCATAAGCCGCCGGCTGAGGGCCGCGCTGAGGCCGCCGTCAGCCTCTGTTACGCACTGTGCCTGGAGCCCGCCGACAAGCCATCAGGAGCCCGCCGACAGGTCATCAGCTGAGATGACACTGCAGCAAACACACCATCGTGCTGCCCTATCGCTGGCTGCTGTGTCCCGCGAATACTGAGCTAGGCGTGTAATCCGCTCTTGACACCAGTCAAACCGGCAAAAAACGCCCAGTGCTACGCCTAGTGAGCGGGACAGTAATAACGTCCCAGTCACGGTAGGGAATATTAAGTAGCGTTTAGAATGTCCTCAGTGTCCTCCATGCATAACTGCATTCTGGGTCAACTAAAATGTCATGTAAATTGTTACCACCATCACTGTCGCAACATATTGCTTGCCTAGATATGCCAAACGCCAATGGCATATCTAGCATATCTAGTTACAATATGCTTATTTGGCGAAGAATGACAAGGCGAAGTCCACAAATTGTGTTCCTTTGTTTTCATTCCTGACCGCAGAGCGAATGCAGTGCGAAACCAAATGTGACAAATTTTATACCATGAATGATTCTCAGCGTGTGCGACGCTAACGGAGATTACGTGATACAAGTCAACGAAAGTTTATTTCGTAACCACTGCCCATAAAATAAATATACTTCACCTAACCAGGGAAAATGGCAAAAATGCTTCCCACGACATATACCTAGTAGATAGTCTGTGCAGCGTTGCGAAATGATTCGCTCGGACAATGGCAATACCTCCGAGCTCAAGCATGACATACAGAAGCTATTACAGCCAACAAAGGCTCACGGGATATCGACGGTGTTCAACACGTGTAAAATCTCTCTGCGCTTTGGCATGGTACCTCTAGCTTGTACTCATGAATGTAAATTGTAAATCATGCTGGTTAAGGTTCATTAATACATAAGAGTATACATAAGAGTGAACTGAGGGGCTTATCAATTTAAAAGTACGCTTATCTATCGTATCTTATATATTTTGTATATATATTTTTTTACGCCTCGGTTACGCAAAAAAAAAATCAGCCGTGATTGGCTGCCATGCTGGGTTGGTTTGGATGGCTTCGGTTAGTACCAACGAGCACCAGTATCGTAAGGACATGTCGGCGAAAAGGGACATTCATTCTGATTTGATAAGGGATACAAACTCCCTGGGATGGGATGCGAAAGACAAGTCTATTGTTTAGGTACTCCAGAGATAATGCAAAGGAAGCTTCCATGAATTTCGCATTCTACAATGCATAATGTATGAGCTAGTGCAGACTGCGAACGAATTCCAGCAGCCCAAGGCCACCGCCTGGGATCGAAGGTAGCTGCCTTCCTCCGCCGTAGGTAACGCCGGCACGGAGCTGGCCATGGGCTGCTCCGCTGCCGTCCGTCCGCAGCTAATCCGCCCCACAGTCTCAGCGGCCGGCACGGCGGCGCTCAGTCGGACGCAGACTGGCGAGCCAGCAACACCTCCCACCACACGGCGCTGCCTCCCGTCTGTCCCCACAGCGACACAGGAGCGGACAGTACCCCGACGATGGCCGCCGCCGTGCCGCGCCTCCTCTGCGCCGCACTACTGTGCAGCGCCGCCCTGCCGCCGACCGCGCTCAGTCGCCGGCCGATCTCCACCTGCGCACGCTCCCAGTACGCCTGCTACTCAGGCGACCAGTGCGTGGCCAAGACGGCCGTGTGTGACGCGGCCACCGACTGCGCCGACGGCTCAGACGAGGCCGGCTGCAGGACGGACACGGGACCGGGTCAGACCGTGCGGCCGCCGACAGGGTCGGCAGATACCGACACAAGGCCTCCCGCCGGTCCGCCCTGCGATCCCGGCACACTCTGCGCGGCGCCGGTGGAGACGGTGAAGGCAACAGCAGCGGTAGCCACCGGGCGGCCCAGCACCAGCTCCTCCTGCACCGCCGCACATTTCGCCTGCGCCGACGGCGGCTGCGTCAACATCGACTATCGCTGCGACGGAGACGCCGACTGCAGCGACGCCAGCGACGAGGCCGGCTGCGGACGCGTCACTTGTGCCGAGGGCCTCTTCAAGTGCGCCGACAGCGGCGTCTGCCTGCGGCCGTGGCGGCAGTGTGACGGCACGGCCGACTGCGCCGACAACAGCGACGAAGCCGGCTGTGAGCGCCGCTGCGCCGCCGGCCAGTTCCACTGCGGGGCGGCCGTCTGTCTGGAGGCCGGCCGCGTCTGTGACGGCGCCGCCGACTGCGCGGACGGCCGGGACGAGCGCGGCTGCCCGCTGTGCGGCGTCGGCCAGCTGCGCTGCGACAACGGCGCCTGCGTGCCGGCCGACTGGGCCTGCGACGGCAGCGACGACTGTGCCGACGGCACCGACGAGACAGAGGCCGTCTGCGGCGCGCTCAACGTCACCTGCGCGCCGGCTGAGTGGCGCTGCGGCCGGTCCCAGCGCCGCTGCGTGCCGCGCTACTACCTCTGCGACGGCCACCGCGACTGCCACGACAGCGCCGACGAGACGGCGGCCGCCTGCGCGGCGGCGGCGCCGGCCGGCCGTCTGCCGCCGTTCGCCTGCGTCAGCGGTACGCAGCCGTCCCGGGTGGCCGCCCGCTGGGTGTGCGACGGCACGCCGCACTGTCAGGACGCCAGTGACGAGTCGCCGGCGGCGTGTGAGGCGGCGCAGGCGCCCTGCGCGTCGGACCAGCTGCGCTGTGACGGCGCCGCCGCCCGCTGTGTGTCGGCCTACGCCGTCTGTGACGGCTACGACGACTGCGCAGACGCCGCTGACGAGGCGGTCGCTGCCTGCGAGCGCTTCAACGTCAGCTGCGCAGGCCGGCCAGTTCCGCTGCCGTAGCGGCCGGCGCGCCTGCGTCTGGCGCCAGTGGGTCTGCGACGGCGACGACGACTGCTCCGACAGGCAGCGACGAAACGGCCGCCGCCTGCCGCGCCGTCGGTATCGCGCCCTTCTCCAACAAGTTCCTCTGCAACCCGGACAGCCGACACACCGACGCCGTCTACATCTCCAAACGACAGGTCTGCGACCGGCGCAACGACTGTGCCGGACCGCAGAGACGAGTCGGACGCGGCGTGTGACCAGCCGTGCGGCGAGCGGCAGCTGCGCTGCGCCTCGGGCCGGCCGCGCTGCGTCGACCGCCAGCTGGCCTGCGACGGCCGCAACGACTGCGACGACGGCAGCGACGAGACGTTCGCCGTCTGCTCGTCCAGCGGTCACCACTGCTACGCGGGCCAGTTCCGCTGCCGGGCCGCGCCCAAACACTGCCTGCACCGGCAGCAGGTGTGCGACGGCGACCCCGACTGCCCGGACGCCAGCGACGAGACGCCCGAGGCCTGCCGCGCCATCAACGTCACCTGCGCCGACGACGAGTTCCGCTGCGCGCGCTCCTACACACGCTGCGTGTCGCAGTTTCTCATCTGTGACGGCCAGGACGACTGCAAGGACGGCTCTGACGAGACGGAGGAGCTGTGCGGCGCGCGGCCCGCCTGCGCCGCCGACCAGGCCGCCTGCGCGGCCGGCCAGCCGCCCTGCGTGGCCAGCAAGGCGCTCTGTGACGGCCGGCCCGACTGTGCCGACGGATCGGACGAGCGCGGCTGTCCGGACGGCCGCAACCAGTCGACCACCTGTCTGGTGCACCAGTTCCGCTGCGCCGACTCTGGCGCCTGCCTGTCGCCACTCTGGGTGTGCGACGGCGACTCGGACTGCGCCGACGCCAGCGACGAGGCGGCGTCTGCCTGCGGCCAGAACGCCGTCACCTGCTACGCGGACCAGTTCCGCTGCGTGTCGCCGCCGTCCGCCTGCGTGTCGGCGCTGCTCGTCTGTGACGGCGAGAACGACTGCGCCGACGGCAGCGACGAGGCGCCGGCCGCGTGCGCCGTGCTAGCCGTCAGCTGCGCGCTGGACGAGTTCCGCTGCGGCACGGCGCGGCCGCGCTGCGTGCCGCTCGACACCGTCTGTGACGGCACCAACGACTGCTCGGACGCGTCCGACGAGACAGAGTTCGCCTGCAGCAAGGTGGCGGCCGGTGGCGGACCGAACTGAGCGGCCGGCGGACCGAACTGAGCGGCCGGCGGCGGACCGAACTGCGCGGCCGGACCCGGCTGTCCCCCGCGACACCACGGACCCCTCCCGTGTGTTGTAGATCACCGACTGTTCGGCACATATCACGGAGTGACACCCAAAGTGAGCTGCCGTGAGAACTGACGCATGTCGCTACAGAAGCTCTGTAGTAATTCTACCACGGAATTAACGCTTCACAAATGATATTCGAATACGTTGTAAAACCTGTAATGTTTTGTGTACCGGGGACGCGAAAAGCACCTGTGACGGGTTACCAGCAGACAGGCACCTGCCGAAAAATGATTGTAGCCGTGAATAATAACCCGATATCCGCATGTTATTTGCACAGGCTGTTTCAGTGAGTCAACCGAGTTTCTTGAAAAGTACCGTAATGTCATGCCAACGCTACAAATAAAACGAATTGAATGAGAACAAGAATGTGTGAAGAAAAGATAAAATCAGGGATACACACAAGTGTTACCGGTTTGCATAAAACATTTAGACACTGTCCTGTCCGAAATAGAAGGGAAACAAGACAAAGTGCATTTCAAGCTAAACATAAAATTATTAAGTTTCTGGTTCATCGATCATAAAATTACATCATTACTTTGATATGGTCGGGACCAAAACTGAATTTCAATACCATCACCGTTTCAGATAATAAAGCAAAGCACTCAGATACTAGAAAAAAAAAACGTTATTAATAATTCACATCACTTTCTCTTAGTGTGTGAGCGATAACCATATGACAATAAGACGCATGATGGTGATGGATAGACTAATTCCCTAAAAACATATGCCTCCTGTGACAGATGCATACTGAATTGCGTTGAATAAAGCGACTTCTGCATGTCGGTGATTGCCGCGTTCAGCACCGCGCAAATGAAGTGTGTGGCACTGCCCATTCGGAGACAATCGCAGTTGATAGCCTTGAACACATAACCTTGCTGAGCCCTATGTACCAACTCTCCAGATGCGCAGCGATTATAAGCCACCTTACCACGCGCGACAGTGTCGCCGACTCTCCATCGGACATATCGGCTGGAGGCTGATCTGACTTTGGGTGGTAACATTTCCAGCCGCCGCTCTGTGCCGCTGGAAATGTTACCCCCATCTACCGCAGCCTACCGCAGCCGCTTCACAGGACGTAATGACTGGCCGGTAATCCACTCAAAGTGGCACGCCAGCTGTCGGTAGCAGCCACCATATAAGGCACAAACCGACTCTGCAGTAAAGTCGCTAGTTAGTTATGTGTTGTTTTTTATAAGTGTGAGGTCATTTTCCGCTAAATCAGCCATAAAATTTGCTAAATGACATGCCGATAATTGGATATTAATAATAACTTGACACTAATAGCTTGAAAATTCAGAAAATTCAGCTGATAGCTTAGGGCACTATATGAAGATAATCTATTTCTGACAGAGGGCTTAGGGCCCTACACACAGAACATAAACCATCTATGACATGACATAAACCATTTCAGCATTTTTAATTTTCAAAAAAAGCCATCAATGGTGATTCAGGGCTTCGTTTGTAGAACCATGTAGCTGAAAGATGCATACATTGCTGGAATATATTCACGTCGGTCTGCTCTCAAACTTGTTTCATACAGGTATACTAGGTGAATTTCTGGCACGCACAACTGAATTTCCAGTAAAATGATAATATCCTATTAACAAGCATAGCGAAAATAACACCAGCAAGTCGATGCCATACACGGATTTGCACTTACAATCCCAGGTGTCCCCTGAGAAGGCCACACATCACATTTCCCATTTTTAGAGCAACAGATGACACAGGTATAATTATGAAAGGCTAACAGAAATCGGACTTTTTCGGACTAAAAAAAAATACCTTATATCACGCCTAGTATGACATGTAACCACTTTGAGACCATTCATTCATCAATTCAATCATGGACTTGCTTGTTTATTCATTAATTAATTTGTGCATTCATGTATTTGTTTATTCATTCATTCAATGTTTTACAGCTACATTAAAATCAGCTGCAGTTATGACTTCCATACGGCAGCCTTTCTTAATGGACTAGTTGCAGGTTACCTAACTCACAGTTGTTTTTATTTTTGATAGAACGCAAATAAATTTACAATATTTAACAGATTGTCAGTATAATATATCTTCATTTGATTTAACATTATTTTAAATAATTAAGTATACAAATGTAATGCTTAATCATGTTTTCTGATTGGTCATGACGTCAAATAGCAATAGTTCTGACGATCAAAGTTGCCTGAGGTAGTTTTGAGGCAGTTCGGTTGACACATTAATTTTAAATATGGAGGTTTAATGGATAAAATATACATCAATTAAGAAAGTGTGACTACTCTTTTGAAATGTCAAATATTTCTATTACGGTAAGAACCGATTGTTTGATCATTGTTACGATAAAATTAACGTCTGAACCCTTTAGTTATTTTTACTTATATCTGTTTTGCATTTGTTTTGTTTCAAAACTCATAAACGATCGCCACCATAAACAGAGTAACGAAGATGTTACCTACAGTGGCGCACCAAAGACAATAAACAATACATCCCCATACGAACAAAATACAATAGTTATCGAGGCTCTGTTCGGCAGCTATCAGCGCGCACAGTTGTTTTCTATTGGCCAGCGCTAACAATATATGCTAGCGTTGTAATTTATGGGCAATGCTTCTAGTAGCGAAAGCTCTCCGGCGAATATCGATAATTTTGTGCTGCCAGCATGATCTTCGCGAATTTGAAAAATATCAACAACTAGAGTGAATCTGGAGAAACAAAGTATATGGCTAAATTCATAAAAAAATATGTTCTATAACTTGACAACTCCATATGACCGATGTGAGTAAGCACACTCCCTTCAATCGCACGGAAATCAAAGCACGTGAAATGACGGATTTAAGCAGACGTCATTTCATTTTGTAATTACGCAACTTACAGAAGCAAACAATAACTAAAATTGTGGAATTCTACCTTATGACAATCAATAATCTTAACGGCATTCAAAAGGCATTTTAACGGATCGCTACAGCCAAATGGACGCCTAAAGATGATCTAGATATCTTTTCATACAAAGCTCTGGACCCGACAGAAGCATTTCAAAACAACATGAGGGCTTCCCGTCGCTTTTGCAAGTGGTTTCTGGGGCAGTGTTTCAGTGAGGGCAGCATCTGGATTTGAGCCCACATAACAACTTCCTGTGGAGTGTGGAGCTAACTTAAAGAATTTAGTGTTTAAGAAGAATCTCCAGACCAGGAAGCAACTAAAGACAGCCGTGGTAGCTGCAGTGCGGACCATTCACGCAAACATGTACCAGTAAGCAGCTTGGTGGGTATGAAGCGGAGGGCAGAGCTGTGCCTCAGCCGAAACGGAGCCTATCTCGAACATGTGCTGTAGAGGGTATTAAGATAACACTTTGTGTTTTTAACAAACATAGCATAAATCTCCATGAATTTCTTAGCAGTTTGATGTGAACAGTAAAACAGAGGAAAGCGCTTAAAGGGAGTGTGCCTATCTTTTGAAGATGTCAAATATATTTTTTATTACGGTAAGAAGCTACTGCTTGATTATTGGGCTACGAATAAAATTCACGTTGGAGCCCCTTTAGTTGAATTTTTATCTTATTTTCGTTGTTGTTGAATTTGTTTTGTTTCACCCAACTCAAAAACGCATCGCACCAATAACACAGATAGCGAAAGTTACTAAAATGGCGCACTGGCCAAGTAACAATGATATGCCTACGTTGTACTTTAAGAGCAATGCTTCTAGTGCGAAAGCTCTCTGGCGACTATTGAGTGATTGGCACTTTGGAATATCTCAGCAACTTAAGTATTCTGGAAATGAAGCAGCATGCTAAATTCAGAAAAATTTCTACAGACCTATGTGCAACCAACTTCCGACATGAGCGCGAAGTGAGTAGGCACAGCTCCCTTTAAGCCTATTCTGGAGGAGGAAAAGTAATACGATCTGTCGGGGGGGGGCTTATTCGCCCCCTTCAGAGCTCCGGGCTGCCATAAATAGCTAAAAACATGAACTTAGTATTGATTAGGGTCGACAATGACTCTAATTTGGGTCCATTTGTGACCTTTGGGTCAAATTATCTTCAAGGTCAAATGAAGTCATCAAAGTCATATTTGTCAAAACATGATATTTTTCAGGAACCTTGCCATTATCTCGGGAATACTTATGGCAGCTAGGAGGAATCCGAAAAAAGCACTGTAAAGCAGTTTAATTTTTCTTTCGCCTGTAAAGCATCAGAAATGACCCAGGTCAATGGTTGGGCTGTAGAGGTCAATTAATGTTAAAAAATGCTTTTCAGCAAAGTTTGGTTCGTTAATAACTTTTATCTTAAGTAATATAGAGCACTTAGTTTGATAACAAATCGTGTTTATCTCGTCATTGCGCGTTCGAATCATATCATTTGATCAAATCGAAAATTGACCCGTGTCAGATAAGTATCAAGGTCAAAGGTGACATTGTCGGTCAAAATGCATATCAAAAGACGCGTATTGATGAGACAAACATTTTGAGACCATTTGCGAAGTCTTTATGATGTTCCTTGTCACGAGTTATTGATAAAAAGGGTGTTCATGACCCTTGAATGACCATGAAAGGTCACTGACTAAAAAATCTTAATCCTGTTCATCACGAAGGGCTACATATGACATGAACTGAAATAATTGGAATTGATACAATGTTAATAAGCCCCTCGTTTTTCATTTTCACATATATTTATATTGTAGAGGGTAGATTTGACCTGACATCAGTCATCAAATATTTGGATATCACCTGAAACTTTCACACAGTATTACTTGCATGTTTTCTCTCACCATAATTTCCATTTTTAAAGTCGTGATAAATAAAACTTGCCATCATTTTGTGAAAAAATAGTTTGTCAAAAAATTGGATTTTCAAAATTCAAAATTTTGCCTTTCGAGATGCCATCTAAAAGAAACAATCATTATCTACCGAATGTTTGTTTTTCGCTAACACTTCTCGTCAACACACAAACTCTTCCACGAGTGCTTAACCATGCGAAGATTTTGTGTCAAAATGGCGAACAATCGGCCCCCCAAAAACTGTCCTGGACACCCTCTGTATAATTAATTTTTGGATAAAAAGTACACCATTCGATGCGCAATGAAACGAAAGGAAAAGTCAGCAAGTTTGAAGATTCTGGGTTAAGTTATGAATGAACTGTACGCGAAAAACCTCAAGTAATAAAAACCGACAGTAATAGGGTTAACCATAAATATTTGCCACGGGAAATGCTGGAAACAACATGCTTGTATAGTGTCCGCCGCAATATTATTGCTAATTACCGTCACTACATCAAGTACTTTATAAATAATACACTTTTACATACAAATATCTCGCGAAATATGTATTTGTACGCAAAATAGTGTATATCACGTTGATCAGCACATCTTTCTTATTATTTGTCAAACATTCACCAAACAACCTGCAACTTTGAGGACCTGCAATTACTGCAACCAAACAACCATTGAGCAATATTGGTGCAACAGGATTCTCTCATTCCGCAGTTGACTGGCTGCGCCTGTATGACGGGCGGGACGCACCTTGGTGTACTGCTCCAGCAGTTTGGTGAAGTACTGGAACAGTGAGTGCTGCGGCCGCAGGAAGTCGAACTGGTAGTTTCGCTGCTCACGGTTCATCAGGTTGGTCCAGGACTGGCGGCCGTTGCGGCCCGAACTGGGCCGTCAGCTTCACAATGTCGTCTGTCCGGGGGGGGGGGGGGCAGATGCATCACCAGACGGATAACGGTACAACCTTATGTCGCATATTGCTGAGTTCCAACAGGTACACGGCAGAGATAGAAGGGCAGGTCAGGACAGCTGGGTCACACAATCATCTGGTATACTTGACAAGTCAGGACAGAGTCAGACTACTACAAGTTTCAAGGCGGGATGAAGGGCAGGCAAGGTCAGGTCAGGTCAGGTCAGATGACCACCCATCACTCACAGGTCGACGGCAGAGATGGAGGGCGGGTCGGGTCGGTCAGGTCAGATCAGGTCAGAGATGACCACCCATCACTCACAGGTCGACGGCGGAGATGGGTCGACGGCGGAGATGGAGGGCGGGTCAGGACAGGTCAGGTCAGGCCACCCATCACTCACAGGTCGACGGTGGAGATGGAGGGCGGGTCGGATCAGGTCAGGTCAGGTCAGATCAGGTCAGAGATGACCACCCATCACTCACAGGTCGACGGCGGAGATGGAGGGCGGGTCGGCGATGAACTCGTAGTCGGGCGGCGGCTCGGTGACCATGATCTGTTTCTCGGCGGCCGGGCGGAACATCTCCTGACCGGCGCGCACCTGGCTGCCGGGGGCGGCCAGGGCGAGCGGGGCCGAGCTGCTGCCACTCGGGGCAGCATGCATCGTCAGCTGCAGCGGGATCAGCGGCTTCAGCGCGCCGCCCACCGGCTCTGTACACAGCACACACAGCACAACACAGTCAGAAGAGGCCCTGTGCACAGCACACACAGCAGTCAGAAGAGACCCTGTACACAGCACACACAGCAGGCAGAAGAGGCCCTGTACACAGCACACACAGCAGTCAGAAGAGGCCCTGTACACAGCACACACAGCAGTCAGAAGAGGAAGAGGCCCTGTACACACACACACACAGCACAGTCAGAAAAAGGCCCTGTACACAGCACATCAACTGTCAGAAGAGGCCCCTGTAACAGCACACACAGCAGTTCCAGAAGAGGCCCTGTATCACAGCACACACAAACACAGTCAAAAGAGGCCCTGTACACACACACACAGACAGTCCAGAAGAGGCCCTGTACAACACACACACAGCACAGTCAGAAGAGGCCCTGTACACACCACAAACACAGCACAGTCCAAAGAGCCCTGTACACACCAACACACAGCACAGTCCAGAAGAGGCCCTGTTACACACACACACAGCACAGTCAAAAGAGGCCCTGTACACAGCAGCACACAACACAGTCAAAAGAGGCCCTGTACACACACACACAGCACAGTCAGAAGAGGCCCTGTACACAGCACACACAGCACTGTCAGAAGAGGCCCTGTACAGAGCACAGCTAAGTCGGAGAGCACAGCTAAGTCGGAGAGCACAGCTCTGTCTGACTACAGAGCACAGCACAGTCAGCACACAATATACCTCCTGTAACAAAGCGACAATGGCTCACACGCACACACCCCTCAGTCCGCTGAACCCACTCTTCCCTCCTCACAGCGCTAAATATGACCTGCATCCTTCCCTGCGAGTGACCTGCTTTGCCTTGAGACTGACCTGCCTTGCCCTCCCTGATCTCCTCCACACGGTGCTGGTAGTAGGCATGGTACGGGTCGCCGCCGTTCAGGAAGTTGAACTTGGGATTGTTGAGCTCGTTCTGTCGGATGCGCGATTCGAATTCGGGGCCGTTTCGGGCCACGAAGCTCGCCGTCTTGTCCACAATGTCTGTTCGGTTCGGCTAAGGAAACTGACGCCACACTAACTGCCATGCTGGCATTGTCACATACCATGATGACAACTACTACTGATTGACAGAATAACAAATAGACTGTCAATGCAAGGCACATGTCGGATTGTCGGCAATCCTGGAAAGGTGCGGCTGACAAAGACACGTTATCAATAACGGTCATGCCTTACAACGTAGTCAATCAATAACGAAAATGGCCCAGATAATGAGATATCCGTAGCAGCTTATTTCTGTTGAAAATGATACATGATATCACTTCATTTACAATGTCATATCATTTTCTGAATGACCAACATTTGGATTTAACTTATTTTATTTACACATACCCGCGCTACCTGCATGTGATCCTTCAGATCCTCAGCAAGACACTTACTTCACCTTCGAACGCGACCAACAATGTACCAACATTCGTCAGCGGCTGTGTCAGTTTTAATTATAAAAAACGTATACGGTAACTCTGCGACTGTTAAGTGACAAGTTATTGCTATATTTTAACTGACCACAGCTCGACACAACAGGGATTTACTTCTAACAGAAGCCACCAAACATTCCAGAAACATATATCAGAATATGGCCGACAGGTTTCCCTAAACTCCGGAACAAGTCAGCGGTACCTGCAATAATTACCTTCAGCAGTACCTTCAGCAGTACCAAATAATCATTTATTTATTTCTTAAAGCACTCCACTACCGAGTCAGCAGTACCGTCATGTGAAACATACCTCGAAAGCATGCAGCACAGCTAACCCAAAACTACCAACTAAAGCATTAGTTCGTCCTTCCTACGCATGGTTACGGCAGCAATACACCAGTAAATCCCTGTAGGTAGGTACAACCCGTCTACAGATGTAAAAGGATACTTCTAACTTCTGGCGGCGGGTAGATGATGCCAACCACGTGCCTGGGTTTGTGCACCTCCAGCTGGGTGGAGGACGTGTCCGGCTTGTTGGAGTCGCCCGCCGAGCCGTCCATCAGCGCCGGCAGATCCTTCACCACCCGCTCCCCCGACTCCGGCTCCGCTATAGCCGGCGGCATCGCTGTCTGCAGGACAGAGTCAGAGTCAGAGTCAGAGTCAGAGTCAGAGTCAGACCACCCGCTCGCCGGACTTCGGCTCCGCTAAAGCAGGCGGCATCGCGCTCGCCGGACTCCGGCTCCGCTATAGCCGGCGGCATCGCTGTCTGCAGGACAGAGTCAGAGTCAGGAGTCAGGAGTCAGTGGGATCCACCCGCTTCGCCGGACTCAATAAATGTCTCCGATTTCAAAAGCAGATCCAATTTCCAAACAAAAAGTGACCGTTTACAACAATGAAGCACGTCTCGGTGACGAGAACAAAGAATGTATACACTGCCTCTTGCTAAGCACACTGATATAAAAGCAGCGGAGACACCTTTCAGTCCTACGCTGGGAGTGAGAGCCGCCAGCAGCAGCAGCAGTCAGCAGTCAGCAGCAGCAGCAGTCAGCAGCCGCATTACTAAATATCCCGCCGGGCGCCAACCATGTGTTAGATGGACATGGGACAGCCGAACAAGTTATAAATCACGGAACATGGCAATAAATTGGAATTGGCAAGAGATAATCAGCTCCCTGATGTACTACAAATGAGCTGATGCAAGAACCGAAATGCAGCCATGTCTGTTAACATGTTAATTAACGAATGTGGATATAATCTAGCATTTCTTCCAGTCAATGCCAAATGCGCGCTCACCGAACTAAAAATAGCATCAAACAATCACATTGGTAGAACATTGATGTATTATTTTTCATTTGTAATCGATATGAAAGTACATTTTTTTCTTCGTAGTGAAAACACGATTGGAATTGAGATGCAATTCTTCGGTATCGGCGTGTCGGCGCCGCCACCTTTTGGTATCAGCCGATATTTTTGCCAATACCAAACGAGCTTGTGCCGTGTCGATACATACCTTAACCAGTCAATGGCTGGGGAGCGAAACGCCCCCCCCCCCCATCAAGGATTTTCGCGATAGCTAAAAAACGAACAGTGCAAGCAACGCGAAACTTCGGGTACCTTCTCCTACATCAATTTGAAGTCTGTTGTGCAAAAATGATGCAATTTCGTCAGTTTTGTTTAGTTATATCAAATTTAGTGACGCCACTACACACGACTTTGACGCAAATATCAGCCTAACTCTAACAGGCCGTACAAAGGCCATTCATAAAGCAAAATGCAATACAAAAACGTCCAAAGATAGCTTATGACACGAGCTAGGAAATGGGTATCTCGGATTTGTGTCAATTTTTATTTTTGACCCCCAAAATGCAAAAAAAAAAAAAATCCCTCAAAATCAACATTTGTAAATATTTTCAAAAAATGTACAACAACCACATACCTTCAATACCAAAACCAAATTTCAAAGCAATATCTTTATTTTTGAATGAGTGATGGGCCTCTTCCTGTTTTGAGTGGGACCCCATTTTCAATTTAACTTTAACACATATTGTTTGCCCTCAGATTGCCCGAGGGGGAACTATAGCCTCGATTTCTCCCACCCTGTATCCGCCACTCCGGGAGGGTCGGCCAGGGTCTCGGGGTCTGTGTTCGCTGTCCAGATCGTTGTAATGCATAGGTCACCAACAGCCACGTAGTCAGGATTTTGCTCAGGAGGGGCGGGGGGGGGGG
>VOPJ01000070.1:24021-45182 GCA_014673585.1 Semibalanus balanoides
CCCCCGGCCCGGCGCGGGTTAAGGCACCTGACAAAAGGCGTTTTAAAGGCCAAGGACTGATCAACCATCAAAAAGGGTTACCACGAGCTCCCAGGGCAATATCAGACCATGATCTATGATGGTCGAGTCCCCTCAGGAAGATAACAGTGTAGTTGATAGAGATATCACGAGTGCCATGCGTGTAGAATTCGCAGGCATTACAAAGCTATCCTTTTCGGTTTGCTTTGTTTGGTGTCTGATCCTCAATCTGGGTCCTCAATAATCATTTCCTCGGGATGCGAGGTTCAGCTACTTCAGTTCATATTCTTATCACAGCCATGACAAATACACAGCATTACATACTTCGCCTGTGTCAACTCGGCGCCGTGAAACTAAGCTCGTATAATACCTACCGTAGCACCGAGGAAATGATAGCGAAGATATATCCCAACACGGTCAGGTGCATATCCTTTGAAGTGATATAATGGTATGCCGATGTTTCCGTGAGACTTTCCGACACTATCACGGTACGTAACGGCATCGCCTGCGGACGAAATGTTAATTTCTTCTCACGGGCTGTTGTTTGAGCTCCGGCTGTCACACTGGTGCAAACCACTCCAGCGACTAAGCTGGACTGTTACTTTACCGGCAGGCGGCAATAAAGAAGCGTCAACAGTCAATACCGTTTCCCGTGTGATATCAGTCACGAGAGTCCTGTTTTCCCGACTAGGTGGTTCATGTCATGTTTTGCCGACTAGGTGGTTCATGTCATGTTTTCCCGACTAGGCGAGCGATAGTGTCACGTCACGTTTCAAGTGACGGCTGAACTACCTCAGCGTATACTCGATAATGTGTATTCGCCTTGCATGACAAATATGCACTGCGTGTTGTTTGGTCGATATATTGGCATGCGTCACCCAGAATCTGATCTCGTGATAAGGAACCGCTGTGAACTGAACTCAGGTAATGTTCGGCTGATTGCTCGTGATGGTGGCGCCCCTAGGCCTGGACCATCAGTGTGCATGGTGAGCGAGGCATAGTTACCTGGCCTATTCACGTCTCGTCAATGGAAAGTTTGGACAGAACCGTTGAGCTGTACAGTGTACACTGTAACAGCAGGAAATATGTTGTCATGCACGAGCATCTTTAACTATCTTGTTACGGCGCCTATCTTGTATAACTATCTTGCTGGCTATCTATAACTATCTTGTTGTCTCTATCATCATCATGCGATTAAATGTTATATATGTGTTGCGATTAGATGTTATCTATGTGTTTGTTCCGGTCCCTTTTGGCTGTAAACCTTCATGGCGCGATATCGAAACCTCATTATTACCAATGCAAATAAATACAGTGCGGTAGTACGTGTCTTTTATGTTCAATAAATGAGATGCATGCCATAGTAATAATGCGGATGAATGGGATCGCCGTCGAACAATGAACATCCGATAGCACTGACACTGTCCAGCCATATCTCGGCTCCAGGGCAGGCAGAGCAGTGGCGGCGCCACGAGCGGCCGCCCGGAGAGAAGGCACGTAAAACCGGCGCCTCGTTCCCTCCCCAGAGATGGACGGCCACCACGACCCGCCTCGCCTCCCCACACAACACCCGACTCCAGCAGATCTAAAACAGACGCACAGCTTGTGACCGCGCACCGTAATAACATTGGTAAAAATCACGTTACCGCCGTGGTAAACAATGCACGCCAGCACGCGTCAGTGGCTATCAGGTACCAGCGGGTACAATATAGGTATCACCCAGCGTATACGGAGTATTCAGTCATCACCAGGGCGCCGTAGGCCGGCAGCGGGGGGCGGGCGCACCCTCGTCCCGGGCCGCCGAGCGACCCTCGGAGGGCGGCCTCAGCGCGGCGAGCCCAGCGGTGACTGCTGCCGCTTCTGCTGCAGCAGGTCGTGGAACGTCTGTTTGCCGATGCTGGTGTGCACCTTGCCGATGGACTTGAAGAGCGCATCCGCGTCGAGATCGTCCGGCAGGCCGGTGAGGAACTGCGCCATGTTGATGAACTCCATGGCTCGCAGCTGCTCGTCGTACAGGTGCAGGATACCTGGCCGACGGACGGGGGGGGGCAGCAGGTCAGTACAGGGCACAGGCTGCTGACAGACCGCGAACAGGGTAGGCGTCACGTGCGGTACACGACGTCCGACAATCACTATTGACCAATGACATCTTGCTCACGTTCTTCGAGAAGTGTGGTGTTCCCACCCGAAGCCGGTATGTGGTTATATGTGTCACCTTCGCTTGACAAGTAACGATGTCAAGAATGACTGATACTTTAAAATATACCGTGTAGAGGAACTCCGCCAACTAGCTTTTAACTGAGAAGGCACGTGATCAAAAGGTGGCATCAGTAGAACTCGAACTGGTATTGTAATACAAACAATGCATGTCTGTGCAGCGCTAAAAAAGTATTTGAGGTGACATGCGGGTGCTACTGTTCACGCTACGTCATTAACACAACTTCAGCGCAGGATACTTAAAACCCAACTGGACGCAAACGTTTCTGTAAGTATCACAGTTTGCACTGTTGTCAGATTGTCCCGGCCCGTATCAGCACACTGCCTCCACACTGACGGTTGACACGACAGAGTCGAGTCCAGCGGCCGTCCCGTGGTAACGCGTCCTGCCTACCTCATCACCGACTGCCACTAGAGCAGCACAATGCGACACCTATAGGCTACAGTGTAGTACAAATACAAGGTGGTCGCGCAATGAAACAGGATAGTGCAATGGCAGGTTCGAATGCAGACAATTCCACGCTGCAGCGTCTGTCATTGACTGAACCTAAAGGTGACTCGATCTGAATTGACGGTGCCCTCCGAGTCGCACTGCCGCCGTCCCCGCCACTCACCGAGCGCGGCGCGCGCCAGGAACGTCTCTCCATCACGCAGGAACACGTCCCAGATGCGGCAGACCACGTCCAGCGGCAGCGACTTTGAGAAGAGCGTGTAGAGCCAGTCGACTAAGTAGAGGTCCGGCGTGACGCCCTCGGTTTCCATGTGCTGCCAGAGGGCAGGCAGGTTGTCCAGCAGCAGCGCCGTGTACGTGGCGTAGTAGGCGTGCATCTGAACAGGGGGGCAGGACCGGACGGACGTCAGTCAGCTGGTGCGGAGTGGAGGGAGAGGCGACATAGGCGACATATCGACTGCAGAAAAGGAGGCTGGATACAGGATATCTACATAAAATCCAATGACGCATCTTGGGTTTCTCCAGGTCTACGATAAACTGCAGCGCTTGATACGAGATCCCAGGGGATTTCGCGATGAAATTCAACATGAGATCTCGAAGCGCGCAGGATGTCACGATAAACATTACAGGTAAGGCGTCATAGTTGGCGATGAACGAACGAGTGCGAAGGAAATGTATGGTGAATTTTAACACGGTCGGGCCAATAGTTTCTGACATGCAAAAAGGGTACCCACGTGAGCACGTGCAGAGACAACCCACCTCTGACTTGTGGAAAGGTAGCGGCTAAGGGGTCCCTAACAAATCACACTAACAACACACCAAATTTGAACACAATCGGCTTAGCCGTTCCTGAGATATAGAATAGGGGTGTGCACGTGCAGAGGCACCGCACCCCTCCCTGACTTGTGGGAAAGCGGGGGATGAGGGGTTCCTAACCACACACCAAAGTTGAACACAATCAGCCCCGCCGTTGCGGAGTTTTTGCGACAAAACACCTTTCAACACCCATCACGCGGCACGCGCCACGCGCAGTGGTGGTCAGTTGGTCATCCACATGAGTTGGCACTGATAAAAACACAGAATAGATTGGATGGGGCTACTCAGCAAAGAAGCCCGTTTGTCAATCGGACGTGCTGTTGCAAAGATATGAGCTCAAAAGCGTCGCCACGGGTCGGGCCGAGCCAGGCCGTTCATAATCAGATTGTTATCATATACCACGGAAGGACGAGCGAGCGCTTCGCGCGCTGATCCCCTGTATTATACCTATTTAGTTGGCGGCATGGGCTTGCCATCCCAGTCAGACAAAATTTTCGATGCTACCATTTTATGTAACGTCATATAACCATTTATAAAATGGCAATGCTATATTAAATGACTCGTTTCCCCATTAAATGAGTTAGGCAAGTGTCGAGCAAGACGGCAATGATAAGAGAACGGTAATGATTAACAACCTTTTCAGTCGCTGGCCAATGCGACAATGCATTATGTCGAACAAACAGTTTTGCAATTTTTATCTCAAAAACGTTTTTTGCGCCAGGATTCATCTACTGATATTTGTTTTGACACAGGAAACGAGGAAATTATGCATTAAATCCCGGAACATGTTATTGTTTATTTAGCGTTACATAGTGACGCGATACTGGTTCGGACAGGATCACGTCGGAATATGTCCCAACAACCTCTCTTGTCCCATCGACAGGACAACATGTGACGCCGTGACGGGAGTTCAGGGGAGGCACCGCACCAGTCGGGGGAGGGGGGGGGGGGTCGACGACGGAGGCACCAAACTCGGCCTCGTTCCGACGGTCGATCGCCACAACTCGCCGTATCGGACGGCACGGCACAGAGCCAATTTAGCCGACCCAACCGACCATGCCGCCAATTAAATAAGTCTAATGTAGGGGGATCAGATGATAAGAGATATGCTCAGGACCGGGGAGGGGAGTCATGATGAGATCAGCCCGCGGACCCCGGACATCGCTCATACGAGATAAATGTCCTGCTGCACTGTGACGCCCGGCGATCAATTACCACTCGTCACAGCCAGACTCGGACAGAGCCGCTCACAAACACAAACAGCGTACCTGCACGACACATATCAGCCATGTGTGTCGCGGTGAAGCGGCGTCAGGTTCTGGTAACCGGCAGCCGACAGCGGCAAACACTCGCAGTCACAGACCGAGGACCACCTACTGTCGCCGGCCGATCAGCCGCAGCCGGCGGTCCGCTGCAGGGGCAACACACTGCAGCTATCAGGCAGAGCCTATAAATAGCGCACCGAGCTACGCCACCGGCCCTGTATGTCGGCAGTGAACGGACGGGGGCAGGAGAGGGGGGGGGGCGAGCCTTGTCATACCCTGATCAACAGCGGTGTGTGTGTGTGTGGGGGGGCTCACCATGTTCTGATCCAGCTGGAAGAAGCTGAACAGGAACGGTCGGTTGAGCAGGTTGGCGAAGCAGACGAATGCGTCCTCGGGGTCGGTGTTCAGCAGCAGTACGGCCGCGATGAACGACATGCCCTGGATGTAGCCGATGTCCGGCCGGTAGCAGGCGTACGAGCCCAGCAGCTCGTGCAGCAGGTCATGGTACGGCCCTCCCTGTCACAGACGACACACAACAGGTCATGGTACGGCCCTCCCTGCCACAGACGACACACAGCAGGTCATGGTACGGCCCTCCCTGCCAAGACGACACACAGCAGGTCATGGAAGCGGCCCTCCTGTCAACAGACGACACAATCACAGCAGTCTGGACGAACCCTCCTGACCACAGAGACACACAGCAGTATGGTACGGCCCTCCCGTGTCACAAGACGACACACAGCAGGTCATGGTACGACTCCCCTGACCACAGACGAACACAACAGCAGGTCATGGTACCGCCCTCCCTGTCACAGACGACACACAGCAGGTCATGTACGGCCCTCCCTCCACAGACGACACACAGCAGGTCATGGTACGGCCCTCCCTGCCACAGATGACACACAGCAGGTCATGGTACGACCCTCTCCTGCCATGGGCACACAGCAGGTCATGGTAGCGGCCCTCCTGTCACAGACGCACAAGCAGGTCATTGGTACGGCCCCTCCCTCCACAGACACACACAGCAGGTCATGTACGAACCCTCCCCTGCATGTGGCACACAGCAGTCATATGGTACGGCCCTCCCTGCACAAGACGACCACAGCAGCTCATGGTACGGCCCTCCCTGCCACAGACGACACACAGCAGGTCATGGACGGCCCCTCTGCCACAACGAAACACACAAGCAGGTCATCGGTATGGGGGGGGGGGGGGGAGGGGGGGGGGGGGGGGGGGGGGGGGGGGGGGGGGGGGGGGGGGCGGCCCCCCTGCCACAGACGACACACAGCAGGTCATGGTACGACCCTCCCTGCCAGTGGCACACAGCAGGTCCATGGTACGGCCCTCCCTGCCACAGACGACACACAGCAGCTCATGGTACGGCCCTCTGCCACCGACGACACACAGCAGTCATGGTACGGCCCTCCCTGCCACAGCGAATCACAGCAGGTCATTGGTACGGAACCCTCCCTGCCCATGTGGCACACAGCAGGTCATGGTAACGACCCTAGTCCTGCCACAGACGACACACAGCTCAGGCAGTGTTGGATTTCTGGCCGTTTTCTGGTCCGGTGTTTGCTCTCTTACAGTGAGTTACTCCCGTTTCGGCCTCAGCCTTTCGGGTTCAGCGAACGCTGCCAGAATGTAAACATCAGTTAGATGCAAACTTGGTTCACAAATGAGTTTATTAGTTCTGAACTCCAGAATAAGAATATTTGGACACAGAATATTTAGAAGGTATATTTAGCGTGGTACGTACTTATTTCTTTGAATTATGTAATTATATTTAATAATCAGTATATCTAGAGTCCGCAGAATAAACTCAGTTGTGCACAAAGTTTGCCCTCCAACGGGGGAATGCGGCGGCAGCATGAACCCGGGGTAAGTTTGACCGCGAAGGGCTGAGGCCGAGACAGGTAAACTCATTGAAGAGAGCAAAAGTACGCGGGACAGAAAGCGGCCAAAAATCCAACGCTGACAGCAGTCATGGTAAGGCCCTCCCTGCACAGACGACATCACGCAAGGTCATGGTACGGCCCTCCCCTGTCACAAGACGACACACAGCAGGTCATGGTACGGCCCTCCCTGCCACAGGACGACAGCACAGCAGGTCAGGTAGGCCTCCCTGTCACAGACGACACACAGCGGTCATGGTAAACATCCTCCCTGCCACAGACGACACCACAGCAGGTCATGTACGGCCCCTCCTGGCACAGACGACACACAAGCAGGTCATGGTAAACGGCCCTCCCTGCCACAGACGACACACAGCAGGTCATGTAACGGCCCTCCCTGGCACAGACGACACACAGCAGGTCATGGTACGGACCTCCCTGTCACGACGACACCCAGCAGGGTCATGGTAGTGCCCCTCCTGCCACAGACGACACACAGGGTCATGGTACGGCCCTCCGCCACAGATGACACACAGCAGGTCATGGAACGGCCCTCCCTGTCACAGACGATCACACAGCCAGGTCATGGTACGAACCTCCCTGCCACAAGACGACACACAGCAGGTCATGTACGACCCTCCTGCCATGTGGCACACAGCAGGTCATGGTATCGGCCCTCCCTGCCACAGACGACACACAGCAGGTCATGGTAGACCTCCCTGCCACAGGACACACAGCAGTCATGGTTCGGCCCTCCCTGTCACAGACGATTCACACGCAGGTCATGGGTACGGCCTCCTGCACAAGACGACACACAGCAGGTCATGGTACGGCCCTCCCTGCCACAGACCGACACACAGCAGGTCATGGTACGGGCCTCCTGCACAGAGCGACACAACAGCAGGGTCAATGGACGCCCTCCCTGCCACAGAACGACACACAGCAGGTCATGGTACGACCCTCCCTGCCACAGAGGCACAGGCCCAGAAACAGCAGGTAGTACGGCCTCCCTGCCACAGACGACACAACAGCAGGTCATGGTACGGCCCCCCTGCCACAGATGACACACAGCAGGTCCATGGTACGGCCCTCGCCTGTCACAGAACGCACACAGCAGGTCATGGTACGACCCTCCCTGCCAACAGGAGACACACATCAGGTCATGGTACGACCCTTCCCTGCCAAGAACGAACATACAACAGCAGGTCATGGTACGGCCCCTCCTGCCACAGACGACCACAGCAGGTCATGGTACGGCCTACCCTGGCCAGACGACACACAGCAGGTCATGGTACGGCCCTCCCTGCCACAGATGACACAGCCAGCAGGTCATGGTACGGGCCCTCCCTTCCACAGACGACACAAACAGAGGTCATGGTACGGCTCCCTGCCACCGACGACACCAACATGCAGGCATGGTACGAGAACCCTCCCCTGCCACAGACCGACACACAGCAGGTCATGGTACGACCTCCCTGCCACAGACGACAGCACCCGCAGTCATGTACGGCCCTCCCTGTTCACAGGACACACACAGCGGTCATGGTACGCCCTCCCTGCCACAGACGAACACACAGCAGGTAATGGTACGCACCCTCCCTGTCACAGACGACCACAGCAGGTCATGGTACGGCCCTCCCTGCCACAGACGACACATAGCAGGTCATGGTACGGCCCTCCCTTCCACAGACGACACACAGCAGGTCATGGAGGGGGCCTCCTGCCACAGACGACACAGGCCGCAAGGTCAATGGTACGCCCCTCCCGCCACAGAATGAAGCCACAGCAGTTCATGGTACGTGCCTCCTCCAAGACGACACAGTCAGCAGGTCAGGTACGGCCTCCATGCCACAACGACACAACAGCGTCATGGTAAGCCCTCCCTGCCATGTGAGCACACAAGTGGTAAGAAATCTGCTATCGGCTCCTTCACAAATAACATTCATACCGGACCGCATGAGTCAACGAACGTAGGAGAGTGAAATCAGGAGATCGTACGGGCATGAGTCACGAGACGAGGATAGTGAAATCAGGAGATCGTACGGTACGGTTCAAGGTTTGCACAACAAGCTATCCGTGAAGGGCTCTGGCTTCCGATACTAGAAATCCGTCCACCGAAGAGTTCAGATTACAATTATGAAGTGTAAAAAACACGAACTTCGAAACCCACCGCGCGCATTGAACAGTCCTGGCAATTTATTTCGTTCGTTATTGAAAAGCTCCGGAAAGAGAAATGCAAAACAAAATACGTGACCTAAAAACCTTTGGATGGTAGAGCTTAAGAGTGGTCTCATGTCCCACAAAAACGAATGAAATCGGTCAAAATTTGACGCATTTCCTGCTTTTCGGCGAAAATTTAAGCAACTGTTTCAGATGAAGTTTCTATTTAATCGGTTCTTCACAAACAATGAAGCAAACTTTAATTAGCGTTTAAAAATGTGTCCGACTATCAATCAGATTATGGGTTTTGACTGCCCTATACCAATCCATTTGTGGTTATATTATTTTCACATTTAAAGGGAGTGTGCCTACTCTTTTGAAATGTCAAATATATTTTTATTACGGTAAGAAGCTACTGCTTTGATTATTGGTTTACGATAAAAATTCACGTCTGGAGCCCCCTTAGTTGAAATTTTACTTATTTTCTGTTTTGCATTGTTTTTGTTCTATAACTCAAAAAACGATCGTCAACTATAAACAGAGTAACGAAAATGTTTACCTATACTGGCAACTGGCCCGAGCTAACAATATATGCTAGCGTTGTAATTTAAGAGCAATGCTCTAGTGCGAAAGCTTCTTGGCGACTATGATAATTAATATTCCTGCCAAGATGTGATTGGCGACTTTGGAATATCTCAGCAACCAAAGTGATTCTGGGATGAAGTACATGGCTAAATTCAGAAAAATATGTTCTACAAGACTAGTTCAACAACTCCACAGACAATGTGAGTAAGGCACACTCCTTTTAAGTGGTCCATATTGCATTTCAGTATTAGTCATTTCGTCCAGCCCTTATTTTAAGCAGTTTGTAAATAATTTCATATTTTATCATTATATTGATCTTGATAAGCAATATATGATTAACTGTTGGTTACTATCATAGCCGAGATATGGTACGACACAAAGTGGTGGGCACCGAGCAATATCAGCCGTAAACCGGTGAGCATTCAGCGACACGCCAATGACAGGTTGACAGGCCACACCCATTACCAAACGTCCAAGCTACACAGCGGCAGGGCACATCATATGTATGTGCCCCGCACTGTATACGCCAGAGGCGTGACAGTGCGGGACTGCAGCACTGCACTGGCGCTGCAACGCACTGTCCGGCTTTCTCAGCTTATTCATTTAACAGAAATAATGTGTTGAAACTGTCGCGAGCAACACATTACAATTAGTATTTTTAAAAATTATAATACACCCTTAAAATTGGAAGATATACATAAAACTGTAAATACACACCCCCAGCCTAACGGTCTCAGGTCCATCACCCAGCATACGCCGGGGACTGCAGTGGCCGCTCGTGATCATCAGACACATCACCCATCATACGCCCGGGGGATCTGCAAGTGGCCGCTGTGATCATCAGACACATCACCCATCCATACGCCGGGGACTGCAGTGGCCCGCCTCGTGATCATAGGTCCATGCAACCCGGTCATACGCCGGGACTGCAGTGGCCGCTCGTGATCATCAGACCCATCACCCGTCATACGCCGGGGGACTGCAGTGGGCCGCCTCGTGATCATCAGACCCATCACCTCATCATACCCGGGGGACGGCAGTGGCCCGCTCGTGATCATCAACGGCCCATCACCCGTCATACGGGGCCGGGGGACTGCAGTGGGGCTCGTGATCATCAGGCCCCATCAACCCGGTCATACGCGCGGGGACTGGCAGTGGCCGCTCGTGATCAAATCAGGCCCATCACCCGTCATACGCCGGGGGACCTGCAGTGGCCGCTTCGTGATCATCAGGCCCATCACCCATCATACGCCGGGGGACTGCAGTGGACGCTCGTGATCATCAGGCCCATCACCCATCATACGCCGGGGGACGGCAGTGGCCGCTCGTGATCAATCAGGCCATACACCCATCATAGACCGCCGGGGGAACTGCAGTGGCCGCTCGTGATATCAGTCACACCCATCATACCCGGGGGACTGCAGTGGCCGCTCGTGCCCCCGCCAAGGTTAGTGGATGTGGTCAATTACTGCTTCGCAACTTTGCATCACGTAAAACGTACGACTCTGAATTCGAAACTTTCTGGCAGCTGGCACCGCGACCAGGTCGTAGGATCCAGCGCAGCGCATCTTTACTAAGCAAAGTTTTGATCCACAATGCAAAAAGTTTAGACTTGTATTTTATCTGTAATAACCAACAGAGGTTGAGAGCTCAATATGTCGTGAGTAATACACCACCGAACACTGCCCATTCGCCAGACACTTTTCGGCCCCATGGTCCAGTCTCTTCCAGACGGAAGCGGCCTGAGTTGACCGAATTCACTAACAGCTGCGATCAGTGTGGAATTGTTGGTCATTTCTGGTCTTTTTGGATGGGTCCCCAAGGTTTTTTTGCTCTCGTTTGAAACAACGATTTACTTCTCTTTTCATGTATTACTGCTTAAATTTTCATGGTTCATTTGCAGGTTAACCATCTACTCATTTAGTCTGTTCGTGAAAAGCAAGTGTCGTTGTTACAGTAGCAAAATTTTTAAAGTCAGCTATGCTAGTTTCTGTTTTTTACCAGATCTGGACAAATGAGCCATCAACAAACCACCAGTCGTACAACTCACTCCCGCCAACATCCCCAATAGACCACATGAAATATCGGATATTTGCTCCATACATACTGTCTGTTTGTAATAAATTCTTATTATAAGTGACATTTTTTTGGGTAAATGAAAATGGCCTGAACAAATTGTCAGAAATTTGCTCTCATCTGCTGGTCTTCTGCTCTCCGGGACCGGTCCTAATAAATAAATTCCAACACTGGCTGGCGATGCCTTATTGAGTATTCCATATATACATAAGTCGGTCAGAGAAGAAAACTTAAGCATTCTATGTGTTTTGAGCGACAATCAATATACAGTTGATAGCTGTCATTTCCAGTCATCATACAGCGCTGTCTATGAAGCTGAAGAGCTCTTAAGAGCTCTTAGCAGAGGTGAAATTGAAGAAAAGCAATAGAGAAGGGTGATCACTTCAGGACGAAAAACTGAATGCCGCACTGTCGGAAATGCCAAGGTTCCCTTCAGGACGTGCAAGTTGTGCGTTGACGATTACATCATCTGGGCACTGTGGCTGCTATGTGTGTTTTTTTATAATTAGTTATTGCGTGCGGGTGTGGGTCAGGGCTGAGATCCCTGAAGGGTCGGCGGTGGTGGTCAGGGCTGGAGATGTTGGCTAGTGTGAGCTTAGATGCGGCGGTGGTGGTCAGGGCAGGAGATCCTGACGGGTCGGGGGTCGACACCCCCTGGGCCCACAGGATGTTAAAACTGGGGGGTCCGGGGATCCAATAAAACAATGTAAGAGGCCCTCTCGAGCAGAAGAAAGCGGACGGTCATAGGTCAGAATGGGCCCTACACATGTCAAAATAGGAGTTTATAAACCGAGTTAGCCGTCTTCAAGTCGGCATGGGTGATCCATGCCGACTTAAAGACGACCTGAGGGACCCTCGGTCGGCCAGAGGCCCCCGCTCGTCCTGCGATGGCCATTGGCCGGCCTGAGAGGGACCTGAGTTGGCCATGGGGCCCACAGTCGTCCTGAGGGCCCATAGTCGGCATGAGGGACCCTCGGTCAAAAACTTTTCGCTCTCCCCCCCCCCCCTCCGCTCAACAACGCTAGATTCGCCGCTACCCTGGGGGCCTCTTGTATTGCGGGGCTGAGTCTGTCTCTGATGGGCCCCTCCAGACCGGAAACCCACTCAGAAAGCGATCTCCAGCCCTGGCCAACAATTTTTCGCTGACCCCCCCCCCACCCCCCCACCCACATACACACACATACCAACGCTACATGTCGCCACTATCCAGGGGCCTTTGTATGCAGGCCCTTGTCTCTGGTGGGCCTTCCAAACTGGAACCACCAGACTCAGAAAGCGATATCCAGCCCTGTTGTTGGTGGTGCTATAGTGATGGTGGTGGCAGTGATAGTGCCGGGTGACGGGACAGTACCTACCTTCTGGAACAGTCCCAGCTGGGGGAAGGNAAACAATCTGAATATGAGCGGCCCGGCGCGACCCTGCCGGTGGCGACGCTTTTGAGCTCATATCCCTGCAACCGCACGTCGGATTGACAAGACACAATTCTTTGCTGAGCAGACCCAGCCAATCTACCCCGTTTGAGACCAGTACCGACTCATGTGGGAGACTACCACTGCGCGTGGCGCGTGCCGCGTGAGGGGTGTTGACAAGTGTTTTATCGTACAAACACCGCAACGGCTAGGCCGATTGTGTGCACAATTTGGTGTGTGGTTAGGGAACTCTCAGTCGCCGCCTTCCTCCCAAAAGTCAGGGGTGGGGTGCCTACTGCCTCTGTACGTGCGGAAGTGCACACCCCCATTATATCTCAGGAACGGCTAGGCCGATTGTGTTCAAATTCGGTGTGTGGTTACTGGTTAGAGACCTCTCATCCACCATATAGCCACAAGTCAGGGGTCCTTACGAGTATATACTGCTCAGTTGTTGTTTTCAGTAGATTTATTCAGTAGCTTGTTCAACATTGTAGACACATTTCTTTCGTCAGCAAAACGAGTTTGGTGCATGTACATTGTACAGCCTGGTTCAAATTAGAAATACTTTGCCGACCTGAATCGGATGGCAGCAGGAACTGATCATCACACAGCGCAGCACGTGACGCGACGGCCGGAATGGCGACACAGAAACCGTCACAGCAGCAGCGAAGGAGCTGTGTGTGTGTCGGGCGACACCGATCAGTCCAGTGTCACAGACAGCCGCCCAGCGAGTCCAGAGTCACAGACAGCCGCCCAGCGAGTCCAGTGTCAACAGACAGCCGCCCAGCGAGTCCAGAGTCACAGACAGCCGCCCAGCGAGTCCAGTGTCACAGACAGCCGCCCAGCGCAGACGGCAGGTGGCGCCACAGTCACATGGTCCAGGGGGAGAGCGAAACGTCCAGCCCACAGCCCACCCGCGTCTATCACTCTCACTGGACCCGTTACAACAGCCGACCGAGGCGCCCCCACCCGACGGACGTGAGACACCTGAGCTGCGGACGCCTCACACGGCGATTCAGCTACCCGCAGGCGTGGCTCCAGACCGGGCTCACACCGTCCACACCCACAGTCCACACGGAGGGCAGCGGTGCTCGCTGCGTCCGGTTCACCGCACGGCGCTCACATCGACGGCGGCAGAAACCGGTCCAGCGTCGCCAGGTAACTGGGGTTATAGTTCTCCACCCTGCCACGGAAGATGTTCGGACCGAGCAGACTGGAGAGCTGCTGCACGCACCAGCGGCCCGCCTCAGCAGTCAGCTGGTTCTCACATGTCAGCGCGTACACGAGCGTGTCCAGCAGCAGCTCCAGGTGCTGTTTGAAGCAGCGTTTGCCGATGCCGGCGGCCAGCGGCGGCAGCGCGCGGCACACCGTCTCCACTAGGTGGACGTGGTGGGCGTAGTGGCGGCAGCCGGCAGCGGCGGCCAGCAGCGGCAGCGCGGCCGACACGGCGCCGCCGCAGCCGGGCACCACCGCCAGCTCCGCCAGCAGGCGCACGCCACCATCAGCCGCCTCCCACAGCTGGGTCGGCCGCCGGAAATGGTGGCTCGCCGAGCAGCCACCGGCTGCCATCTTTGGTGCCAGCGAGCCGCACGAGTACATCGGCTTGTTGGTGTGCAGCTCCATGTCGTTGTCTCGCTGCTGCTTCACCACGCCGTAGGTGGCGTTGCCGGCCATGTCCGGGTAGCGCTCCGACTCGGACGGCTGTCTCTCCACCGAGCTCAGGTCCCCGCCAACCCTGTCCATCACGAGTGTGAGCGCCGGCTCTCCGTAAGCGCGCACTGCTCCTGCCAGCGCCTCAGCGCCGCCCTGGCGCACGGACGGGATGTTGTCGTGCAGGTTGGCGAACAGCAGCGGGTACAGCCGGTCCAGGTAGGGCCGGCACGTCTCCGGGAACGCCACCAGCAGCTTACCCACCGCGAGACACGCCGTGTCTCTGACGGGCCAGCTGTCGTCCTGGAAGCAGACGATCAGGGCATCCAGCAGCCGCTCGGCGTACGGCGCCAGCGGCTGCGGCGGCAGCTTCTTGGTCAGTTCGGTGATGCAGTAGCAGGCCGCCTCGCGCACGGCGTGGTTCTCGGCCGCCGACGCCGTCAGGTAGTACTCCACCACGTCACCGATGTACTTCTCGACCAGCTCCCTGCCACGGTGGCCCGCGATCATCTCCCAGGTGCGCTGGTTGTAGATCTTGACGCCCTCAGCCACGTAGTACCTGCTGAGGCAGATTCTGGGCACAAGACGAGGCAGGTACTGCTGCCGCTCCTCCGCCGACAGCCCGCACAGGAACCGTCGCGCCGCCACCGACGCCGCCATCCGCACCTGACTCCAGTTGTCGTCCATTCCGTCGGCCACGGCGGCTGCCAGCTGATCGCCGAAACTGTACGCTGCATGTGCACTCACATCGTGTTCAGGGCTCTCGGCTGGGAGGAAGGCAGTCACGCAGCCGTAGCCGGCCTCGCGCACGAACCGGTTCCTGTGCTTCAGCGCGGGCAGCACCAGATCCAGCAGGTCCTCGGTCGCCATGAGCCTGCCGGCGACCACCAGCCGCTCCAGCGCCCTGAGGCACGTCTCCAGCACAGTCCAGCTGGTGGTGTTGGCGAACACATCGGCAGAGTCGCGGGACGTCACCGAGCTCGTCTCCCATTTGTCCTCCTCAGCCTCGGCCGCCTGCAGGCTGGATAAGATCAGCGAGCTGATGGTGTGCTGGACAGAGCTGAGTACAGCCGGACCGTGCAGGGAGCACAGCCGGCCCAGTAGCTCCCCTGTCGCCACGCGAACGCGCGCCTCCTGGTGGGCCAGGTAACTCTGCGACAGCTGCGTCAGGTGCGACAGCATGTCGTTCGGCAGTTTATCCTCACGCACTTCCAGGATGGCGCTGATACACATGAGGGCGCCGAGCTGGCGGTGCCAGGCGGTCTCCAGGTCGTCCAGCACGGCGATGGCCTCGGTCAGTAGCCGGTCGGCCTCGGCCGGCGGCAGTGCGGGCAGCAGCCGGCGCAGCGCCTCCAGGCCGCGGTCCCGATCCAGCTTCATCGGCGAGTAGAGCTGGCCGAACGCGGCCTGTCCCTGCTCCTCCTCCTCCTCCAACATGGCGCTGCCTGCACGCAGCCTGTGTCAACGCGCAGCGGAACAGACACTGAGGAGGCAAACTAGAACTATTGACATTCACATTTATAGCTATTTGATACAAATACGTTGGCCACTTTTATTGATAAAACATGCATCAGTGTTGATGTGCCTATGTAGTATGCATCTGAAATTCCAAAAATAGCTTCCTGATTTGCTTGAGAGGAATGGATGTGTATTTGGTATTACCCAAGCAGGTGTCCCTATCATGTACCCACATCAAGGTTAACCCGCGCCCCACTGGGGGGGGGGTGTGTTTGAACACCCCCCCTCATGTTTTATCAAGATAACGAGAAAAACGGCGACGCGTAGCGCCGCCAAATTTGGCATAACTATTTCAACTATTCTTTCCGGACATTTTGCGAAAAATTCAAGTTTCGTGTCAGGTCAGGTCAGGTTCACCAAAAGTCAAGGTCAAGGTGACCCTACCTAACAAAAACGTTTGCGGTCGTGCCAAATGACACAGTTATAAGGGATCGATATCAAACTTTTTTAGGAATTACATTAAGTCATTAGTAAATCTAGCAAAAATGTTTATCTTGGATTTTTTTGTTAATCGGTGGACCTTAGGTCGGGTCAATTTGCGATCTCCCCATTATATAGTCAATGGAGAAAATAAATCAAATGCCTTTCTTTGTCGACGATATCAGTCCATTTTCTTTTGGATTGATTGTTAATCATATGATATTATGTATGATCCAAATGGTGCAGGTTCATGTCAGGGAAACATTAACACACGGGTCATCTTGAGGTCAATCCGAGGTCCACCGGCAACATCTTTTCGTCAATAACTCTGGCCATAATGAAGATAGAGAGGCTCCAATTTACACGCAGTGTGTTTGTTCCTCGTCAAGACACCATCTTAACTGAACATGCAGCATGACCTACTTGAGTCACCACTTGAACCTTGACCCTGAAAGGTCATTTTTTTAAAGTTGACTTACAATGATCAAATATGACATATTTCAAAAGCCGCCTTGACGAGACAAACACGAATGGCGTAAAACAGTAATGGCGTATATCTTTGTTGGGTAAGAAGTTATTCACGAATATATTTTTTGCTAAATCAGCTTTTTTTGACTTTAATGACCTAGAAGCGCAAACTATTGACGCTGAGGTCAATTTGAGGATAAGTTGCGATTGCATAATTCATTGGCTAGCGATTGTCTTTTGAAACTTTATGTTTTCTGATAGCATAAGTTTCCCGAGATATTTGGGGTTTCTGGAGCGATGTCCTAAAACTTGAAATTTGACCTTTCGAATGACCTCTGGTGACCTGACTTTTTGAACGTGAGCGAGAAAAAAAGTCTGAAATAGTTTCGAAATGATTTCGATAACGGTTCGAACAGTGTCTTTCGTTTTGGTCTACGTTCCATGGGAGCGGAGTTAGAGGGGGGGGGTGTTCAAACCCCCCCCCCCAGTCGGGCGAAGGAAATGCAGAGGCCCAGTGGGGCGCGGGTTAAAGGAATGTGCCTACTCTTTTGGAATATCAAATGTATTTGTATTACGGCAAGAAGCTATCGGTTTGATTATTGGATACGATAACAATTTACGTCTGGAGCCCCTGTAGTTGAATTTTTACTGATATTTGATTTTGCATATTGTTTCATTTCGAAATCCATAAACGATCGCCACATAAACAGAGTAAAGAAGATGTTACCTAGAATGGAGCACCTAAGACAATACACCTCACGCAAACAATGTAAAATAGTTAACGAGGCTCTGTTCGGCAGCAGCTATCAGCGCGCACGAGCTGTTTTCTATTGGCCAGCGCTAACGATATATGATATTGGTAGCGTTGTTATATATAGAGCAATGTTTCTAGCAGCGAAAGCCTCTGGCGAATACCGATAATTGTGTGATGTCATACTGATCTTGACAAATTTGGAATATCTCAGCAACTAGAGTGGATCTGGGAGAAATGAAGCAATGGATAAATGCAGAAAATATGTTCTATAAACCAGTGTCAACAACTCCACATAACCGATGCGAGTAGGCACACTCCCTTTAACCCGCGCACCGACGCACTATGGGCCACAAGACCGATATAGCCCGCCATAATCGGTCGGTCGATTTTTTACATTTGAATATGGAACGTATATGATAATGTTCAGAATAGACCATGGACTAATAATATGATAATAGTTTTTTAGTGCAATCATATATGGATGTATAAACGGCACCGAAACACGGACCTTTGTATGAAGCTTACAGCAGGGAGTCCGCGGCTCGCGAAAACGATGTATGTTTACGATGTAATGACGAATGAGATAGAACAACATATTTAAAATGTCCATGTTTTTAGGTTAAAATGAAACCTTGGCTACACTGTGAAATCAAATTTAAAACTGAAAGTAGGTTTTTTCGTGCTTTTAATGACAGTTTGTGTTGACATAACAGAAATGTCAGCAAACGCTTGAATGCAGTTTTTTTTCGATAGAGCCGATCTAATGAATAACACACGATGACACGGAAGTACGAGCATGATAGTGCCCCTCAATGGCTTGGCTTTCTGTGGCAAGTCCAATTTCCTGCCCCGCACCAAAGCGGGGTGATTGTATTATTTCTGCCGCCCGCCGTGCGCGCAGCCGCTGCCGTGCCTGCGAGAAGGTGGGACCCCCTGTTAACTTTCAAACCAAGCAACATAGAGCAACAAGGTAAGAACCAGCATGTTGGCTGTTATGTGAGGAATCTAACGGTATGCAAATTGTTAGGTTTTAAGGTTAATGGTTGTCCTTCCAGGTCAAGTGAATGACCTCAACTTGACCACTTCCAGAATAGTGATTTTGCTCTGTAAGAAAACATCACAATTATACATTGATAAATGTAAATAAAAGTCATGCTCCTAGACATGTTTGGTATCAGAAATACAAAAAACGTATTTATTTGTTCGTATCTGGTCAAAAAATATAAAAGGTAATTTTCACAAAATGACGTTATTACAGTCGACTTGTTTTACCTTTGGCCATACATTAGTCCTACTTATAACAACGTGAAGGTTTTCGTTTTACCCAAAAATTCATTCATATGACGTCATCAGCCCAAATATTAAAACGGATTTTTTTATTAAATTGAGCACTGTTCGTGAGAAACAAATGTCACAATCGTGTTCAGCAGCAATTCCCACTTTTCAATATTTGCACCACAAACGAACCGTACAATTTGACACAGTTTTTTTTTTAAGGTGGGAACAGTCCCTATTAAAATTTCATACACTTAGGGAAGCCATCACTCAGTCAAAAATATAGAAATTGCTCTGAAATTTGGTTTAGGTATTGTTCATACTCAGTGCTTTCACTTATGTTTTTCATAACATTTTTTTTTTAATTTTGATTTTGTAATGATTTTTCCTAAAAATATGTTTTTATTTTATTTTGGGGGTCAAAAAAACAAAATGGTGAAAATCCGAGGTTACCAATTTAAAGAAAACGCAGTTTTCTATCTTGCGTCGTTTTGGTTTGCGATTTGCTACAAAACTCTATTTTCAAAGATTTTTCCAACAATTATCGTTTTTCCACCAGCATGACGTCACCAAAACGTCATTATCTTTCATACTTCTCAGCCAATTTCAATGAAATTATGACAGCATACGTATAATTGTTGTCAACTTAGCTACTGCAAATTTTAGCAAGATGCACCGTATGCGTAAAGAGTTATTCAAGAAAATCCTCAGGGGAAGGTCGCTTTAGAACCCCCGTACAGCGAGGAGTTAAGAAAAAAGAAGAGAGAAAAAAACGGAGGATATATTGGAGAACCAAGTATGGACGAAACCTAAACCGAATTTAAAAGCGATATCTGTATTTTTGACTGACTTGTACCTCTCCTAAGTACTAGTCGGTGGCAATCAGAATTATCTGGCAAACCGAAATACGTGGCCGGCCGCGGAATCAGGAGCCATCTGGCGACCAAAAGATGAGCTAAATCGATTGAAATTAGTACGAAATTGTCTCCAAATTCATAATACTTGCTCAAAGTGCCCATACCAATGACCGGAGGCTGTAAAAAGGGTCATATGAGGTCAATAATCAGCTATGGCAGGCTAGATCGGGATTCAGGCCCATAGTGCGACGGGGGGGGGGCGGCGGATATCCGCCCCCAAGGTTTTTCGGGACAAGCGGAAAAACGGCGGCGCGTAGCGCGCCAAATTTTCCACAGCTGTTTGGGCATCAATTACCCACACTTTCTTAAATTTTGACCTAACTTTTAAGGTCACGTTGTCAGGTCACATTAAATGACCTGACCTCAAGTCACGTTTTTGAAAGTTTGATATCTTGCTGAAGCCACAGTGGTGAGCCAAACAGTTTGAAACTCACAGTGTGTAATAAGGCCATGGGTATCCACAGTTCGTATATCTCGGATTGTTTTATATCGGTGACCTAAGGTCATGTCAATTGTGTGACCTCCCATTATAAGTCTATGGGAGAAAATTTAAATGCGCACCAATCGAACAAAACCTGGCTAAAAATGATCAGTTTTCATCCTTATCACTATTTTAAAGCTAAGCAGGAGAATGCATGTTGTATTTTTCTTCCGTGATCTATTTAAGGTCAAATCCAATGTGCCCCAAGGGCATATGGTTTTTGTACAATAACTCATATTTTACGTGAGGTAGAGTGCTATGGTTTTCACCATTCTGTTTCTCTTGTCGACCTCCATCGATTGATATCAAATTTGACTTGACCTTGACATGACCTAAGGTCAGGTCAGATCACATTTTTTCGTTTGAACTAGCTAGGTCATACGATATATGATTCGATGCGCCGTGGTGAGAGAAACACGATGGTGGCAAAATCGTTGCCCTAGCTTTTATACCCAAACATTTATTAGCAAAAACGTTTTCAGTAAAATTAAGCATTTTGACCTTCGCTGACCTCTGGAGCCGTAACTATTGGCCCTATATCAAATATGAGGGAACGATGCAGAAAGAGTGTTTCAAGGGCATTGCAGTGCTTGTTTCGAATTGCTCCTAGCTATATTAGTTACTGAGCTAGCCCGGATTATGTGAAGCAATGCTCAATGTACTCGAAATATGGAAAAATTCCTGTTTTGACCTCTGGTACCTCAATGTTGACCTCATCAACAAATTATTTGAGTATTTTCCGTAGTACCTACACGTCACGGCCTACCCCACACCGTTTTCCGCTTC